>JAMKQA010249371.1:0-23441 GCA_024699735.1 Posidonia australis | reverse complement strand
TAAATATTAATCTTTCAAATATTGTATTCCATTCCATTCCTGTTCTTATATACCAAACAGTGGAATGGAATAAAAATATTCCATTCCATTCCATTCCAAATTCCATTCCAAAGTTCATTCCATTCCTCTCTATTTGCATTCCAGCGTACCAAACGCTACCTAAGCCTTTTACTGTACGCCCTCAGGTGATGGAAAACCAAAACAAGTCGAAACCACGGAAAATCGGTGAAAATCCATAAAAAGGGGAGAAAACCAAGCTAGAATCACGCTAGGAAAACGTACGCAAAGTTGGGAAGAAAAGACGAGAAAATCAGTGCAAAAAGATGTGAAAAGCCATGCAAAATGCAAGTGTGAATGCAAATGTGAAAAATGTAGGGGGTTTTGTGCAAAAAGCCCAAATTCCAAGGAAAATTGAAGTTCAGAAGCTCAAATCATCAAAAATACATAGGAAAACACATTCTATGCAATTATGAAGAAATCTAGGGCTAAATGTGCATCCCTAGTCAAAATGAAGTTCTCTAGGGGGTAGAATGCAATTTCACCACCTAAACATGCATTTAAATCAAATCTGCATAAAATTAGGGTAAAAATGCAAGAAAAATGTCTCATTAATGACCCAGGAAGTTTCAGGGGCAAAATGGTCATTTTACCCCTAAAAACAGGCATTCAGAGTAAAATCAATGAAGCATAGGGGCTAAACTGCAAATTGCCCAACAGAAAAAAGCATCCAGAATAATTTCAGTAAAGACTGAGGGTTGAAGTGCAATTTACCCAAAGAAAACATGCTTCGAAGAAGTTTCAGAAGAATGTAGGGGCTTAAATGTAATTAAACCAGCAAAATTAAGCATCTTGAAACATTTTTTAAAAGTAGAAGTGTTCGTATGCAATTTTCACAAAGAAAACGAACTGTTAGAAACATTCCAAGGAAATCCAGGGCTGTCAATTCAATTTGCCTGAAACAAAATACATTTTATAAACTCTGGAGGGCTTTTATTAAAGTTTTAAACTCAGAAAACATTATTTTAAATGTTTAGGGTAAAACATGTAATATTTTCAGTTAAAACTTTATTCGAAAGATTTTAGAAAAATGATGGAGGGACCTAAATGTAACAAAAGTACCTAAAAGTAATTCTAGAAGGACCTAAATGCAAGAACAGTAAAAGCTTTTGGATTTTACTTTAAAAAGTTTTTATGTTTAAAAAAAAAAAAAAAAGGAAACGACGACGCCGGCAGCGGAGCTCCGCCGCCGACAACCGTCAGAGGAGGTTAAAGAAGTCTATCTGGGGTCTGATCTAGAGGACAGAAGAAGAGGGCGATCTGTTGGCCCGGATCAGATGTCCAACGGCTAGAGTGGGCCACCCACCCCCTCTCGTCGTCGAGTCCTCCAGTGACAGTGTCGGGGAAGAAGAGGACTCCGGCGGCAGAGGCATGGCTTCTAGTGGCTGCGGGATGCTTTAGCGGCTTCCTCGCTTCCTCTGGAGCGGTGCAGACACTGGTGGAGCAAGGAGGCGGTCTGCATGTCGCCGTCATGGCTTCCTCCGGCAGGCGTCGCTGCTGGAGCGATCCAAGGCTCGTGGCACGATCCTGGGGGCTCTAGAGTGATCGCTGGAGGTGATGGAGTGATTCTGGAGCATCAGAGCAACGCAGGAGGCTAGAGGCTGGAATTTGAGCATTTTCTAGATCCCATCGTCTTCTCCTGTAGCGGTGGGATTTGAGCATTTTCCGATGGGCGTTGCGTTGGCTGCTGGGAGCGGCGAAGTGGCAATGCGAGGGACTGGGAAGCATTGGGGAGGCCAGAGGAGAAGCGGAGAAGGCTTTGGGATCTAGAAGACTCCCTAGATTGCCCCCCCACCTCTATCGCCGGAGTGTGGCGATGGTAGGGCACAACGGAGTTCCGCTAGCCAAGGGATCGCTCTAAATCCCTTGGAAATGCTCCAGGAAGAGTGGAGGAGGACTAGAAGATCATAATTCAAACAATTAAGAGAGAATCAGTGTGTACCTGGCTACAGTTGCCTTGCCGGAGCTTTGGAAACGCCTTCCTTCATCTTGCGCGACAGCTCTCGCACTGCTCCTCTCCTTCTCACTCTCAATTCTCAGTTCTCTCGTGTGCTCAAGGGGTGTGGTCCTTCCTCAAAGCTTGGCTCCTCTGCTCCTTTTATAGGCGACGAAACCCAACGGAACACTCTAGCAGGGTGCGCGACACACAACGGAATGGGTAACAAACTCCCAACCGTCGTTATAACAAGTCAGCAGACAGTGAATGGCTGTCCCCCACATGCTCCAAACTGGCCCCTTGCTCACCAACAGGATGAACAGCGATCTGAGCTCCTCCGGCGACACATCCTGCGGTTGAGGTTGCTTTGATTCGCTTGCTGGATCAACGGTGAGATGGGCTGGAGGATGAGCTTAGTAAGGAGGAGTGGTAAGGCTGAATTTGTGTCGAGTTTAGGGAAAAAATTGAATTCAGTGGATTTGCAGTAGAAAGATAAAACTTGTATTTTTTTGGGTAAAAAAAAAAGTGGAGATAGCAACAAATATGGAGAGGGTGAAAAAAAAGTTAAATTGTTTATGATGGGCCTTTATGGGCTTTGGGCTCATTTTGGGCTTAATAGGCCTTATGGGCCCCGATAGGCCCATAATGGGGCTAAATGGGCCCAAATGGGCTAAATTAACCTCAATTGGGCCTAAATAGGTATTGTGGGCCCAAGTGTGCTTAAGTGGGCCTCAAGTGAGCCTCCATGAATTAAATGGGCGTAATGAGGGTTAGAGCTCAGCCACCACATCTCTATCTTGCAAAATCTGAAAATTGGGGTGTCTACACTATATATATATAAATGTTAATATTAAATGAAAGAAAAGGGTTTTAAATGGACAATGAGTATGTGTTAGTGAAGCTTTCCCCATGTAAATGACATGGAGGAATATGGAACCCAATTAAGTGTATTTGGGAGTGGTTTTGGGTTTAAGGCCCTAAAACTAACTAAAAGAGAATAAATGTGTAGCTTTTGAGTAATTTTGGGCATGAGACCCAATTTATGATTTTAGAGCATGGTTTTTCATGGATTGAGTTGGGACCCCAGAAGAGGGTCAAGTATTGCATGGAAACAGATTCTTGCAACGAAAATGAATGAAAATGGAAATGGTTTTGAAAAGGAAAGCTTAAAGAGTTTTGAAAATGAAACACTAATAATGTGTTAAGGAATCACGGGGGTTGGTGTCGACAACGTGGTGGTAGTAGGAGGCTCCAATGAAACCAGTTGCCAGATACGACTATGGTTGCCGAGCTTGAGATGGTGTAGGTTGAGCCTTGGTTATTGAACATAGTTGTTCGGGTCACTGACGGTGTAAGCTGAGCTTAGGTCATTGAACCTAGTTGTTCGGGTCACCGATGGGACGTCTGATAAAGACGTATCCCCGTGCATATATGAAAGAGATTGAGGCTGGTTCGCTGGGGTGGTGGCATCCCGCACGGGGAATTTCACCGCGGCAGTGTAGAAAGGTAGGGGAAATGGTGTCCTCACCTCCTGCTTGTGTGCCTAATTACCCCTGATGAAGGTAACATCAGTAAAGAAAAGTGGAAATGAATAAGAAAAGAATGTGATTTTGAGAAATAAAAAGAAATGTGGTTTGGCGAGGATTGGACTTATGATTGGTCCTAAAATCTTGGAATGAAATAATGATTGTGTTTTAACCAGTTCCCTGCTAGTGTTTGTGATTTTAGTTTTTAGCCCTGTGAAGCATTGTGTTTTAGGCTGGATCTGGTCAGAAATGTGGATTTCTCAGAATATGAGAAAGGTTTTGAAAAGGGTAAAAAGAAAGTAAAAATGGGTTTTGGAAAAGGAAAGTGGTTTTGAAAAAAAAATATCAAATGTTTAAAAAAGAAAAGAAAAAGTGATTTTTGAGAAAGTATAGTGTGGGAAGAGTTTCCCAAATGATTTCAAAGGAAAGGACAATGATGTTTTAAATTGACTCTTCAAAAGTAAACGAAGTCGTATAAATTAAAAGTTGAGTTTTTGGCATTTCACTGGATTTTTGTGGTTTGTATGTTTGGGGCGCGTACTGGGTGACTTAGATGTCACTCACGCGTGCTTGTTTGGTTTTTAGGTGTAGATTGTGTGCGGTTGAGTTCCCATGCCAGAGTCGAAGCTTCTAGCCGCACATTGTTTCCTAGAGGTGAGCCTTAGTTATAGTTATTTAATTTTACTGAAATTAGTATGATTTTTCTTATGATACTATGATTTAGGTAATGTGCCTGGGTTTAGGGCATTACATGCATCGATTGGTCGAGTTGTATGTATCAGAGGTTGTTTGGTTGCATGTTGTTCCTATGTCCATCGTATCTAATAGAGACACAAGGTTTATCTTGAGGTTTTAAAGGACTCTATAGGAAGCTTTCGGCATGGTGCTCAGCATTAGTACAACTTTCCTTCCCCAATCAAACGGTCAGACAAAGTGAACCATCTAGAAACTAGAGGATATGCTTAAAGCATGTGCCTTGGATTTGCATGGGAGTTGGGAGAACCACCTATCATTGATTGAGTTCACCTACAATAATAGCTATCACTCGAGCATGGGGATGGTACTGTACGAAGCATTGTATGGTAGGCCATGCAGATCTCCCATAGTCCCATGTGTTGGAGTGAAGTTGGTGAACGTCAATTACTTGGTCTTGAGATTGTGCAATTGTATGCAAACAAAATAAATCTAATCCATAGTAGGCTGGTGGCTGCATAGAGTCGGCAAAAGAGCTATACTGATCAAATGCGAAGACCGCTGGAATTTCAAGTCGAAGACTATGTGTTCCTGAAGGTGTCACCTACCAAGGGCACAATGATGTTTGGGAAGAGTGGAAACCTGAGTCCTCGCTATATTGGCCTATACCAGATCACATAGAGGATTAGTGAAGTGGCCTATAGGCTTGATCTACTACCAAAGTTGTCATCTGTGCATGACGTATTCCATGTCTCCATGTTGAGGAAATGTTTGGCTGACGCATCTCAAGTGATTCTAGCTCAACCGGAGGTGCTCCATTAGGATTTTTCCTTTGTTGAGGATGTTATCCAAATCATCGATAGGAAAGAGAAAGTGTTGCGGAACAAGGTGATTCCACTTTTTCTTATACGATGACGGCATCATGGAGAAGAGAAGGCCACGTGGGAGTGTGAGGATGCAATCCTAGCCTAGTATCTGTATCTGTTGCCTGCCAATGATTTCGAGGGCAAAATCCTTTTGTTAGGTGGTTAGGATGTAACACCCAAAAATTCATTTTATTGTAATTATACATTTTAATTAATTTTATAGTAGGCAGGTGTTACTAGTGCAAGGCCATTTCTGTAATTTTGTAGTTTTGTGCTTGGGTCCTATTATTTGGCCTATTTTGTGCCTTATCCTTTAGTGGAGGGTTTCTATGCTCCTGTGTGCATGGAAGTGCAAGTGGTGAATGGCTGCGGTGCTCGTGCATTTGTGTGCTTGGTGTGCGAGAGTGGTCGTTGGCCAAGGACGTAGGGATCAATGCATGCATTGAGTTGTTGTTGTGCATGCATGATCTTCCCAGACCACGCATATAAAAGAGGTGAAGAGATGGAGTCTTCTCTTGCACTCTTCCTCCCTCTCTTTCCCCTTCCACTTCCCCCCTCCTTCTTGAGCACACGAGCCGACTGTGAGGTAGAGCTTTTCCCCACACCCTTGCCCTTTCCTTCTTCACCTCCTTTCCCCTGCCCCGTGTGGTGAGAATGACTGAGAGTGACAATGATAGAGAGAGAGAGAGATGGAGAGAGAGAGAGATGGAGAGAGAGAGGCGGAGGTGGTGTTGTAGTGTTTGGTCAGCCAAATGGCTCTGGACTTCTTCCTTGGCATCGAGTGAGCCCGAGGAATGATCGAGGACATTTCAAGGTCAGCTAATCACCGGAGAGCGTGTGGTTGGCCAAAGGATCGTCATGAGGTACACACCTCACCTTTCTTATAGAAATGCATGAAATTAGTAGAAAATCCTAGGAATTGATGAAACCTAGGTAAATTTATGTTTCTAGAATTTATTGTGAATTTATGATGATTTATTGGCCATTAATGGCATATTTATGAGGGTGATTGGTGTGGGTCATTTTTGACCATTCTTGTTTTGTGAATTTATATCTTAAGCTATAATGCATGGATTGTGGTTTTGTTTGTGTGGTTTTAGAATAGACTCATGCATCTACATCTCGTGTTTTATTCGGGGTTCGTGGATTTTGTTCGATAGGTTTGCTTCTCACTCCCACTAGGGCGATCAAGCAGGCTAGGGCTCATATCCATTTTTACTAGAATCGAAGAAATTGATATGCGTTTTTGAATGGTATGCCATTTTTCTTCGAAATTGTCCCCTTCGTCCTTGCTTCAGTCGACCGAATTCATTCGGTTTATAATTCTAGGCCCTTGGGTGTTGATAGCTAACCTAGTTCGGTCGACCATTTCTTTTTGGTTTGGCACACCAGGGATTTTCGGGCATCCAAGAGGTTTTTCAGTCGACCTTTTCTAGTAGCCTAAGCCCAGTTCGGTCGACCAACCCATTTTGGTACGCTGAACAAGGCCCGAGTGGTGTTTTTAAAGTGATTCTCTATGGCTTTTCCGAGGGGTTTTAAATGCTTTAAAAGAAGATTTTGTGGGACATTAGTGGTGGTTTATTATGGACACCTAGTGTGTCAGTTTTGTGGAGTTTCTTAGAATATAAAAATAGTTTTGAAAAAGGATTTCAAAGAGATATAGCCTGTTTGGAAAGGATTTCCACGTTTTTGTGTATAGGCCAAGATATCGTGGGTCGTGCTGCTTGGATCAAGAAATGTGACGACAATCTCGGGTGGTCAGGTGCATCACCAAAGTTGAGGTTGGTTGCCAAGACACTGCAATAGAGTGTTCATCAAGTCATGGAGGTATGAACTCCTTGACTATTGTCCACGAGGCCGAGGTTGAGGTCCGAGGGTTGAGGTGTGGTCTAGACTTGGAGGTATGATACTTCAGTTATCACTAAACACTAAGGCTCGAGGTACAACTATGTGTGGAGGTATGACACTCCTACTATCTAGGTACCATGTGGATGACGCCAATAATGCAGACCCTGTGGTGTTGACCAGGGCAAGAACTTGCCTGTGCCCCATTACTAGTAGCATCCTTATTGACAAGACAGCCTTCACAAGTGGAGATGGCTTTGTGAGGGTTCTCCAAGTGGAAAGGCTACAAGATAGAATCGCTCCTCTTAGGATGGTGGGTCCGTGGCAGTGTAGTGTACCTCGGTGGCTGTTTGTAGCCAGAGTTAGTTGCCGAGTGCCAGGCAACATGACTCAATGTGGTTGTGGTTTTTGGCTAATATAGCCTACACTTCAGATTTTGGCTAAGTGGGGTTAGTTTTACTCTACATATGTTTTTTCCTACTTTTTTGTGACTTTTGAAGAAATATAAGAAAGTTCTAGAGTCGAGACTTTATGGTTTTTGTCGGTAAAGCCCGTGTTTTCAAACTTGGTTTTGTTTTTTCGGTCTTTGTGGGATGTGTGTTAGGTGACTTTTTGGTCACTCACACTTGCTTTGTGTGGTTTTTAGGTTGCAGGTGCAGACTAGCAGCTTTAGTTGTGTCTAGTGCATATAGTCGGAGTCTTGTAGCTACACACGTAGGTTCCTAGTTGTTAGATGCTTTTGATTAGCTTTTAATTTCCTACAATTTGGCATTTAATTATTATATTTAGGCTAATGTGTTTGTGTTGGTAGCGATGTAGTTCATTACACGTTGGAGACATGGGAGTGTCTAATGCCTTCCCCGTAACAAGAGTCCCTACCCTTTTCCCACTTGTAATGACCTATGTATTTATCCATTGGCGTTGGAGTCATGAAACTTTGATCTTTTTCTACTTGCATAGGCAATGTTCTCATATTCAGTTTTCGTCGTCTCTTGATTCCAATAGGCTAGGCGGTGACTCTGTTTTCCTTGTCCTTTCTCTATTTTCCCCTTCCATCTTTCTCCATGAGCGCATGGCATGTGTGGACTCATTCTGCACACCTCGAGGTGTCAATCCCCAGTCGTGCGCATATGGTCTCACCCAACAATCAGTGATAGCATGCCACAGAACCTAGATGCGAGTCCTATACATGGAGGTAGCACGTGATCTAGAATGTGTAGCATTCCGATGACCTTTTCATCACACAATGGTGATGCATAATGATGCATGCAGGCAACAAATCACTATGGAAGAATGTTTGATGTATGTTGAGCGGCTGCAAATGAGAAACATGGATCTAGGATGCAAACCCATCTCTCTCGACCTTCCTCTACAATCATTGGGCTTCATCGCCTCTCACGGCCAAGTAATCTGACCATGAGCACTAGTAAGCTATGTGCAGATTGTTTGAGGGGGAAGAAAGCAAGAGGAGGCAATGAGGTGTGATGTGGATTCAATGCAAGGTCAAAATAAAAAATGCAGTCCCTTCCGACGTCGTCATAAAGGCATGCCAGAGTTCTAGGCTTGGCCGACCATGGGGGCGATAGGGGGCGTTGATGAATGTCTTGAGTGGCTCAGTGGTGATAATGGAAGAGAGTGGCATGCTTGGGGAGTTGTGATAAAAGGGGTGCAGAGCTAGAGAAAACATCTAGGAATGCATGTAAAGGAGGGAGCTTACCTGTGTGCATGGGTGGGTTGTCTTTCTAGCGTGTGGCTGGCAGCGGCTCTATCTAGACTAATGGTGCTCAATGGTGACAGAGATGATGAGGAAGGCTGCAGTGGTACTAGAGATGCTCGTGGGTGGTTGGACGTGATGGAAGAGGTTGTGCAAGGGTTGGCTGGACAGTTAAATGTGTGTGGGGTGTTAGGACAGTTTTAAGGTGGCTGGAAGGGTGATGGAGGCAATGGCCGGCGACTATGACCATGCTAGAATTGAAACTCCTCATGCGAGGGGACACACGAGAAACTGATAAAACCATAGCGAATATGGTGAATCCGAGGAAGTATACATTAATTAGAAAACATTGAAATAAAGTAAAGAAAGTATAAGGAAATAAAATGGAGTCTCTACCTAATCTTTTAAATCAAAAAAACGAGGAAAACCAAAATAAGAAATAATGAATAAAACCAAAGAAGTAAATGCCTGAACATGAGAGTTCGTGCCAATGGATGTGGTATTTTGGTCATTGCGTACCAAAGAAAGGTTAAGAACTCTTGTTATACAAGAAAATGGTGTTAGGCACTCCCATACACCTGGAATTTGGTCTTTCCTTGTTAGTTTGCTCGCAAATGTGACCAAATGTAGGCAAATTATGCCAAAATTGTGTGCACCCTAAGGTAAGATGCAAGATACCATGCTTGAATGATATGATTGTGCCAAGAATTAGTGTGGCTTGAGCTCAGTTACGCTATGCAGGTTCTGGACCATCGATCAAAAGATCCTGACATAGTAAACATCATTGCTTCATGTATGAATGCATAATTCTAAACAGTGTAGAGGAAAGGCATGCAATGCTGATAAAGCAGGTGTAGATAAAAGAGGATAGACATGTAGCATCAAGAAATAAAATCAAAACAAAATGAATCAAGTGTTCAGCTTAACCAGTTTGTTTTGAATCTCGGAGTCTCGCCATCTTGAGATGCCACTTAGAGTCGCCAGGAACATACATTTGTATGATCAGCCATCTAAAGGTGCCATTAGCAGTCGCTAGCAATGTTACAGAACAAACGAATGACTTCTCATCGCACCAAATCACAACACAATCACTAAAATCACGATGCGAATGCACAGGAAGCAAGATGGGAGAACATATACAGATGCTCAAATGGACATGCATGTATGACATGTAGGTCTTCCACCATTCTCCTCACACCTCGTTGGAAGCCATGAGCTTGGTCGACCATTTAGGCAACAAGGAGCATCAAGTGGACATTCGAGAGAAATTGGAGAAGAAAGTGGATAGTGATGATGTGCTGGTGAGGGTCGCAAGCAAGCTCATTGGCCATCGGACCTAAGCTTGTCATTTGGATCCATCGCAGGCTACGCAAGTGAGATGCAATTGCATGGATGCGTGTTTGAAGAAAGATGGGCAAACAGTGATAATCCATACAAGAAAATACGGTAAAGTACAATACAGAGGAGGGAAACACAGCAACCACAACACCACATGGATGCATGAATGAATGTATACGAGCATACACAGATAATTATTACAAGAGATAGGCTAACAAAAAGGAAATGCAAATGTGGAAAGACAGTAAGAGATAAATCACGAGAGAAGTGGCATACCTGTGGTGCAGTTATCCCTCTCGGTGCTTGGGTCTCCAACAGCTGATGCTCGATGGAGGCGAGGTGCTTGATAGGGGTTGCTTAAGGTCGGGAGATGCTTGGTTGATGAACGGAGATGGTGGATAGGTGATTCAAGAACCAGGATGCTATGCGTGGTGAGGAGCACTTGATGGATGCTCGGGTAGTTAGGATGGTCGACGAGGTCGATGCTCAGCCAAGGGATGCCACTAGACCTCAACTCTGGGACATGGGATGCCAATGCCGGCCTGAGGTGGAGGGTGCAAGACTAAGGAAGGAGTGTTAGGATAGCATGATACTCGTGGGCATCTAGGTTACTGTTGGATGGCCGGAGGTGGCAATTTAGTCTACTAAAGGGCTCAGACAGCTAGGCGAGTGTGCAAGAGAAGTTGGGAACATTGTTGGGGATGCTTTGAGATGATGTGGGGATGATGTGGTTGATACAAAGTAGTGAAGTTGCTGTGCTAATGTGGGATGGTTGTCTTGGCTAGTCAGAAGGAGTGGTGTAGTGGTGATGGATTGGTGATGACGGCAGCCACTGTAGGAGGAGGAAAGGGCTAAGGAACGTGTGGAGGAGAGAGAGGTCAAGGAGGGTTACTGACTGGAAGAAAAAAGAAGGATCTAGAAGAGGGGGGGATGGGCGATGGTGTTGGTTTCTCTGGTGCTCTTCTCTCTCACCCTACGTGCTTTCGTCTCTCTTCATGGGTTCCGGAAGACACAAACCAAAGGAAGAGGGGAAGAAGGATTAAGGAAGGCTTTGGATCGGAGGAAAATAGTGAGGGCTAGACGAGAGAACGAACAGATGGGGGTGTTAGGATCTCCACGTCGCTCCTCTCTCTCCATGACTACATGAGTTTGATGTAGAGGACGGTCAAAACTAGAGGGACGATGGAGGCTACAGTCGTTCTATGATGTGATGGCTACTAGATGAAGAGGAAGGTTGCATGTTGGAAGAAGAGAAGGGTTGGAGGAGGTGCGGATGAGCTAGGAGAGCATCGAGTTCTCAATGTGTTCTCTCTCTCTCTCTCTCTCTCTCTCTCTCTCTCTCTCTCTCTTCTTCGACTGCATGGTTTCAGATAGGAGGGCGGATGACCCGTTGCTATGGTTCTCGCTCTATGTTAGTGTTGGCAGAAGAAGCGATGGTGGGTACTGGATCTGTTGGGTTTTTACAGTGAGGAGTGAGGAGAGAAATGGATGAGTGGGAGTGGAAGTGATGAAGAGCCACTGGGGTGTTGTTGACTGGGTTCTAGCTGGAAGGAGAACAAGAAGGATGGCCATAAATGTGGTGAGAAGGGAGAGAGGATGATGGGCTAGAAGTGGTTTCTTTGGTTCAGAATTCTCCTCTTTCTCTTGCCAAACTCTACCTCCCTCTCTCTTTCTCTCTCCCCCTCTCCTACTCTTGTGTACGAGAAAGGAGGCAACCTTTATATTTGTTTGGGTTTTAGTGGGAGGCATTGGATTGGCTTTAATTTGAATGAATGGTGGAGGTTGGTTTAAAGGAGTGGGATTAGTGTTAGGCAAGGATTTGGATGGAGGCTGGAGATGGGACTCATGATTAGGTTAGGGTTTGAGGGTGAGGCTTGGGTTTGCGATGTAAAATAGGTTCTAGAGCTATGTTAGGGTGTAAAACTAGTTTCAAAGGTTTTAGAGTTGGTTCAAGGGTGATTTGGAGTGTGAAATTGACTCTAGTGTGGGGAAACACCTCATTGTCGTTGGAGCACTCTTCCAGAGAAATCTACCAGTGAGTGTCCACCAAAGTAGGGTGTTTATAGATTCCCCTCCCTAAGAATGGTCGAGGGATGGATGGAACCAAAATCGACGCTCATGGTTGACAAAAGACACTCCACTTGGAGGCCGTGGGAAAGTGGTGTTTACTGTTGGCATTAAGTCATTCAATCGGTGGATGCATCGAATGACATGTGGCTAGAATGCAAATGCGAATGCTAAAACAATGTGGAAACACAAGTGTGAGAACCAATGCAAAAGGTGATATGAAAGTGAGGCAAGAAACATGAATGCCGATGCGATCACAATGCGAATGCGAATGCTATCAATGCATGCTGATGCAAATACTAGTGTGTTAAGATCTGTTGGGGACATGTGCTCAAATGCAGTGAGATGTGATATATGTGTGCTATTGCAATGATGAAATGTGTGATGATAATATTATGATGAATGGGATGAATCATGAATGTGATGGGTGATGCATGTGATGAATGATGCATGCAAATGTAGGCGACAAGTTGATGCCTAATTAGTTCATAAAGGGCATGAGGAGGCGTCAATTTGCCAAAAGGGCGCCAGACAAGACAATTGGGCTTGCCAACTAATGGAGGAGCAGGATAAATTGACGGACTCATCGTCGGATAATTGGGGTTATCATCTCAAGGAGGAGGGGGCATGGCGAGATATCTCTACCAGCCAAGATGATAAACAGTTTGACAGTTCTCAGCCTTCTCCAGATAGTATGATGGTTGTCAACTGAGTGTTTTAGGGCTACCAGCCCAAAGGTATGGAGGAAAGCCAAGGGCCCACCAAGCAAACAATGGAAGGATGTCATCTGAGTTGTTTAGGATAACAACCTAGGGAAGAAAGGTGCATTGGTAGACACAATAGCCTTATGCCAAAGGCGGAGATATCAACAGATTCGGAAGCCTAAGGAAGTCATAACGACGAGCACAGAATCCTTGTCGAAGAAGGGAGCGATATCAACGAACTCAACAGCCCCACCATGGAATGGGTGATTTCGACGGACTCAAAAGCCACATCAAGGAAGAGATGATATCGACAAACTCAAAAGCCACATCGAGAAAAGAGATGATATTGACTAAGTCAGAAGCCAAATCAAGAAAAGTGTGATATAAATGGACTCAGAAGCCTTGCCAAGGGACGAATGATATAGGCGTACACAAAGGCCACGTTGAGGAAAGATTGATGTTGACGGACTCAGAAGCCACACCAAAGAAAGAAGATATCGATGGACTCAGAAGCCACAACGAGATAAAAGTGATATCAATGGACTCAAAAGCCACACCGAAGAAAGAGTGATATAGGCGAACTCAAAAGCCACGCCGAGGAAAGAATGATGTTGGTGGACTCAGAAGCCACATCAAAGAAAGATGATATCGATGGACTCAAAAGACACACTGAGAAAAGAGTGATATCAACAGACTCAGAAGCCACATAGAGGAAAGGGAAATATAGACAGATTCAGAAGTCACATTGAGAAAAGCGGATGATATCAACGAACTCAAAAGCCACACCAAGAAAAGAGATGATATCAGTAGACTCAAAAGCCACAATGAGGAAAGAGACGTTATCGGCGGACATAGAAGCCACACTGATGAACGAGGAATATCGACGGACTTAGAAGCTACACCGAAAAAAAGGATGATATCGGCAAACCTAGAAGCCACGTCGAGGAAAAAGATACTGAACATCCTCCAAAAATAGATATCTAGCACCTAGAAAGGATGGATGAGATGATACCAAAAGACAACTAACATGCCCCTAGTATTGGAGAGAGAGATACCATAGAGTAGCTAACATGCCCCTAGTATCAATAGAGTGATACCAAAAAGCAGTTGACATACCCTCGGTATCGTGTTGTTGAGGATGTTGGTGGAAAATAGGGATAGAAGAATGCTAGGAGCCTGAACGGCTGGTTCAGCCTAAAATGTTTGCCAAGGAGATCTTGTTAGGAAGTGCACCTTGGACTGCAACTATTGTGATTTGATGCAGTTTCTACGATGTTGGATGTCTAATGCTGAAACGAAGATTGATACTTTACTATCAAGGATGCTGCTTGTCTTAGTTGTGAATTGTAGTTGAGGCTTCTGTAAGCACTACAATCGTGGTGATTGCCACTTCTTTGAAGAATATGCGCTGGTACTACCATGCTGGAAGTGCAATTTCGCTAACGACTATCAGCACAGTCTCCACTTCTACACAGAGCATCTACGATGCCCCTGGTTGAAGACTCTTGTCCTGATGTTCTGCTCGATATGCAGTAGGTCTATGCCTTATTTGGTGCCTGATGCGTGGGTCCTGATGAAAGAGCATGCCCTTGGTATCGAGTCGAGCTGACAAACAATGCGGTGGTTAGGATGTGACTACAAGTCACTCATGAGCGCTAGAAGATGAAGTTAATGCTGAGTGGAGTAGCGAATAACACTTGCTAGACAAAGGACGTGTTCTAGTCTGTTGCTTGTTCAACCATTGTGTTCTGACTACTTCATGTTGGGCTGTGCTGTCACTGGGCACTCCCTAGGTAATGGCAGTGGAACCTAGCTGACTGTGGAAAGATTGTTGTCAATGTTGTTGATTCTACAAGTTTGTGTAGTCTATGCACTTTCCAGTGCCCCTATTATATGTACGTTTTAACCAGAATTCAACCGAGATGCCCTTGGTTGGAGATGCTCAATGAAGGCTTGCAATGCGACGCAACATGTAAGCAGAGAGGCTATAGCCACCAAGGCAATGATGATAATGAATTTTATTATTGTGTGGAGGTATGCTTGATGGATGATTAAAGAAAATTAGTGTTGTTGGAGCAAATATCATGCTTTATTGATTAGAAGCTGATTTTGTTGTTCTTTTTTTTGTGTTTGTTTATTTATCTGCCCTCAGTTAGATTGGAAAGTTTCATGCATGTTGGAGGAGGCAGACACCTCAACTCAATTGGCCCTATAGAGATTCACAGGCTATGGGTGACTCTCATGGGGTGAGTGGTGGTGCCCAAGTTGTGTAGAGTGGTGTGACGGACCAAGCGCCATGCCAAACTCCTTAGGGTCCTACACCTACTCTTTTGAGTTCACTGATTTTCTTTTGTCCCTCATAGACACACAACTTCGCTCTATCCCTAGAATGGAGGTAATAGGTGCCTGGACTAGGCTGGAGGCTTTTACTGCAGGAAGGGGGGCTAGTCCTACGAAAGTGTGGCCTTTCCCTGGCACATGCTCCATCTCGTCTTCAATATATGATAGGGATAGAGCTACACTACATGCCTCCTACACTTGAGCTGACTTCTATCTTTGCCTTCTATCATCTTGTTTCTTTTATGCCCATGTGGATGTATTCTTCTTTTCTAACTAACTCGCTCAGTCACCTTAGCATTTTATCTCCCTCTTGGAGGTGTAGGGTCCTTACCAAGTTTGGACACTTCGTCCGGCTTTGACGGATGGTGGCTCCCTCAATTACTTGGTCATCTGAGTAGTGCCAACTGAGGAAGGGCAGTTTGATCCGATACAGGCTAGCTTTTATATTTTTGATTTTTTTCATAGTTTAATGCTTGATGATGATGAAAGAGGAAATAGTAGTGAAAACCAAGGAAAAGGATATGGTGAAGGCCCCCACTACTTGCTATTCTGCTGCTAACTGTGCTTAATGAATCATTGTTTATTTTGACTACACAATTGCAACTGCTGGAAAGTCGTAGGCGTTGGGGCTGATGATATCTGCAACTACTGTTGAGGTCAAGGGTATCCGCACATGCAATGTCAAGTTGGTGTGTGGCAAACTGGAAAACATTGGCCTAGGCCCCCCACATTGGAATGGAAACAGGAATGGCACATGCAAGTGTGGCTAGACAAAGCTGAGAAGCAATGGGAGAGGGATCCGAGCTGATATGATCTAATGGGTCCCCGAAGAAAGAACTGGGACAAAGGAGGAAGACCCTTGAAGTTCTAGCATCCTTAAAGCTTGTGGGCTCAAGAGTGGAGAGTCTGGCTACGCTAGATTGTAAGGGTGCTGGTGCAGGTGTGGATGCTACCTCCTATGTGTTAATGACAATAGTCCCAGTGTCGATCAAATCTTAAACAACATTCTGGAGAGTGTGGCAACCGTTATTCAAGTGTCCACTGGCTCGATGAAACTGGCAGAACTGGTTCGCTTAATACCACTCTAGCAAAGGGATTGGTAGTGGGCAAACCACCGGTAGTTGTAGGAGTGACGCAACTTTCAGAAAGACATCATCGAAGGACTCAAGCAGTAAAGTGAAGTCACCTTTCATGCAACGTGGTCGTCTTTGCCTTCGTTGACACCCTTGCTGGGCTGGTGCGACATGATGCACTAGCTTGATGGTGGAGTGTGTGTGTGTAATGTGTGTGGGGCTAGGTGGAAGGGCAGACTGATCTGGGTCAGGCTGGCTCATTGCCTCAGTAGGCACAAGAGAAGTTCAACATATGCGACAACAGGCTTCATGGTGTAGCTAGTGCCAAAGCCCTTGCTGCTATTGCTACTCTTGTTGTCATTGCTGTAGACACCCTGGTTTGGTAGCCACTTGCTACAGAATTCTTTTAAAGAGCGCATCAGTGGCAACGAGGCACTTCCCCACACTAAAACCCTTCTCTATGCCCCAAAACCAACACCCAAATCATAAATCTAGCCCAGCACCATTAACACACCATGATCCATAAAAAAACATCAAGCCCAAGCCCAAAATTAAGCTTATGGTCTTGACCTAGCCCAGTCATCTGACTATCTTGCATCGATAACGTGGCAAGGTCACGCAGGTCAAGGGTGCAGTTGGGTCATTGATTTATTACTAAGGGCTCGATTAGTCTTTTCACTTAGTGGACCATCAATCCGCCTCTTTTCATTGGATGGCATGGATCTAGGTATGCTCCATGATTTCCCTAGACCATCAAACCACTTTACCTAATCCTATTTCCCATCAAATCCTACTTGATTAAATGAATACCCCACATCTTTAATCCACTTTTGAATCAATGGCGATCCACACTACCTTCCCTCTATAAAACCAGACCTCACGTCCAATGACTCCTCATCTTAGAGCTCTGGCCTCTCTATACTCCCAATTTCATGCACTAGTGGTCCATGAGCAAAATCTCGACTTCAGCCACCATTTATGGCCACCACTTCACCCCCTTTGGCCACCCAACGATCACAACCATCCCCTCTCACTCGTGCAACATTGCATTGTGCCAAAGCACATCCAACTCTTCTAGTAGAGCCTTCCATCTCATTGAAGCACCTACACTCATCCATTGGCCGTCCATCTCTATTCTTCCACTGCCATCGTCGGTCGAAACCTCCACCACCCTTCCATCACTTACAAACCACCAACAAGCTACGCCAACCCCACATTACACCCTCGAGCACTCCACCAACATCACAACGCCCCTTTAAACCAACCCCCATAGCCGTCGTGCACCAATCGCCAGAGAAATGCCACCACGAGCCGTGGTTAGAAGGGACTACCCACAAGCTCCACAAGTACATCTCTTCTTCTACCAAATGTGAACCTCTGTATTCCTCCATGTTTTATTGCTTCGTCATGTTATCCTCTGTCCGTATTTGTTAGCATTTGTCATGCCCAATCTATCATTCATCTACACTACAGCTTCATCGCCAATGATGGGTCTAGGGAGTTTGAAAATGGCTGACGGCTTGTGAGCTCCTACGCCTTTTGTCCAAGCACATCCTCACCTTCCTCTAGCCTCCCTTAGTCACCCTAGATAGTCACTCGATGCTCCTTGCCACCTATATGACTGACCAAGCTTGTGGCCACCGATGTGACTTGGGGAGGATGGAGGATGGTCTACATCTCATCGATTTTCATCCATGCTACACCCCTGTATCATTCTTCACTCCCATGGACCATTGGAAACACCGAAACACCTTGCTGAAGCCCCTAGTCAGGGAACTCAGGCATGCTCACCAATGGAACCCATTTCATGGCACGCTAGGTGGGTGGAAGCCTTCAGCTAGATGCGACCTTGTCTAAGCATCCAGGTGCATTCCCTTGCCTTCCCTCTAGCTCCCCATGCATCATAAAGCATCCATGCATCATTGCATTTAGGCTCAGGGCAATGAAAAGCTCACAACTCTATTCTGTTTCTGATAGCCGCGTGTCGAATGTGTGGAAGAAACTTAGGGGCTGGTCGCACGTTTTGGACAGGCAATTGGCTGAGCTCTCGTGCATCTTGTCTCCCTATTTTCTCTCTGATCATGCTTTGATTTCTAGTTTTCCTCTTGTATCTGCATTTTCTCACTTGCTTTGCATGTTTTCTCGCATCCTCCTGCATCCTTTCATCCATTAGGGTGATGACAATTACTATGTCTGATCCTTTTGACAGATGATCCAGGATTCACATAGCACTTTGGAGCATTAGGTCATACCATTTTTACTCCACTCATATCATTACATTAGCATGACATTTAGCATACATCCAGTTTAGACTTAGCAAGCATACATAATCATTTGCATTGGCAACACAAAAGCGAGCAATTAGGTTAGAAAGACCGATTTCTCAGTCGCATTGCGGTGCCTAACACCTTCCCCCATGCGTAACAAGAGTCCGTACCCTCTCTCTAGCCTGTAATGACCAATGTGTTGTATCAATTAGGTACGAAGCATGCACACAAGTTCATACATTCATTTGCATTCATGTTGCATTATTTTTCTCGCATTTTATCACAGTTGATTTTCCTCGTCTTTCCGATTTTAAAAAGATTAGGTGGCAACTCCATTTTTGTCATTATCTTTCTTTGTTTTTCTTCGGTGTTTTCGAGTCAAGTATCCTTCATCGGATTCACCATCTTCATCATGACCCTATCAGGATTTTTTGTGTGCTTCCCCACACGAGGAGTTCAATTTCGGCATGGTCACAGGCAATGGCGACTTTGTTGGGGATACAAGACTCTAGAATCCTTTTTTTTAGTTTTTCGTTTGTTTGTTGTCTTGTTGTTACATGCCTTTTGCTTATTGAGTGTTCTTTTTACTTTTACACATTTTCTATGCCACAACACACACACATACCATGTTGCCTATCCTATGATGTGATGGATGTTTTCTCTTTTCACCATAATGTCAACATGACATGTGCACATGCCATGATCATGCCTTTTGTGTGATGTATGCTCGCTTGCTTGCCATGCTTCAATGTTCACTTCCATTTTTTGCACTTGCCATCCTAGGGAAAGTAGAGATGTGTTTTCTTCCCCCAACTAGTTTAACCTAAAATCTACCCTAATAAAAAACAATGTTAGGTGGAACTAGAGACTTTAGTGCACTCTCTCCCCTATCCGACTTAATAAAATTCGTATGTAAAAGCCAATAAAGCATATTACATGTATGATCATCTTAGAAGCATGCATCTTCTCCTCTTTTATGTCCAGCCACAGTCTACAAAGAACAGTCCCGATCTATCGTTGTATTGCTATTGGCGTAGGACGGGATGTCGGTCTATTCCCCCTTTTCCAAGGTTGTGTTAGAGTTAGTAGAGGATACAATCCATACTTTGGCAAGCTCAAAGCTCGTAACACACCACTATTCCATAGGTTTGGCATGAGACAAGACCTTACTTTCTAGCCTAAGTCAAAACCCAAACTCATGAGTGTGTCCTACATGGTTGGCCCCACATGGGACATGCATCGTGAGTGACACTTCCTAGGACATTCATCTGCATTGTGTGTCATGCATACTACCCTAATAACTTGCATTCCATCCTTTGTCGTAGGTTCTGATACCTATTGCCCTTGCTTGCTTTCCATAGGTAGCTTGTGTGTGGTTTATGGTTAGGAGCTTGGGCCTCTCTACCATGGGTCATCTCCCCATGGGTCCCTCTCCTCTCTATTTCGGAGCTAGTGTCTCTTCCAACCATAGCTTGTCCTCTAGTTTGTGCCTCCTCTTTTCGTCTAATCCCCATTCGTACCCTCTTGTGGTTTGCTATGGTTTAGCAAATCAACGAGTCTCTTCCAATTGCTTTGAAGGGGGTCCCGACTTCAGTCCCTCCATCCCTATCTATTTTTTCTACGGCTCATTCCTCCTCCATTGCACACCACTCCTGCGCAATTATGGATTCTGCCCCTCCTATTTCAGGACAATGGTAGACCTTCATCAGCCTAGAGCCTAACATCAAGGTCCCTTTGACGATCGACTCTCAAACTCCGGTGGTCTCACCTATCGTCCCGTCCCAAAACCATCCTGCTTGAGGAATCCAGTTGGTCATGGTTGCCTCTCCTGGAGGGTCTTTCCTTGCTACCTTTGCTATTTTGTGCCCTGCTCACATCCGTACCTTCAGGTTTCGACCCATCGGTTGACTAATCCTCTACCATGCATGCACAACATCTACTGGCTCTTGTCAGAAGCTTCGAGACATGGCTCTTGCTCACCTTCCTCCTTCTTTTCCCTTTTAGTTGACCCTCTAGTTCTGGGTGCGCCCCACTTCGGCTCCACTAGCACACTTCACCACACCGATGCCTCTCCTCCGCTTTAGTTCTTCATAGCTTTGGCAATAGCATTGCCTTCCTTGCCTCATACATTCACACAACACTTTGCACAACATTCATCTCCATCACCTCGTGGCCTGCCATTCGACTTGGCAAGAGCACAACATTCCTTGAGCTTGTTGCCTAGTGCAGTGTTGGTGCCACAACTACCAGTCCCACACTTTGCACCACACATAGCATATAATACTTCCCATCTATCTTTGCATTAGACACAAGCCACTACATACATAACAACACCACCACAAACTACATCCTTACACGTGTATGCTGGCCCTCATGCTTTGGCACAAGGGACTATAAGGGTGGATTTGGAAGAGTGCTTACGTGCGACCCATACAACATACGTGGCACCCATCTTGGCTGCAATATCATCAATAACATCAACCTTAAATCTCCTCCTTGCTAGGATGGATGATCTAGAGGTGGCACTTCATCAAGTACAAGGCAGGGATTGCCAGTCCTACCTATTCCAAGACCCCTGCTACTTTCCAAAGGCGATAGTCCCACCAAATTTTCACATCCTGGAATTTGATAAATACAAGGGTAGAGGCTGCCCAATATCACATTTGAAGGCATTCTGCGGAGACCTCATGTAGCATCAGGGCGACGAGAGGCTCATGATCTGCCTGTTCCAAAAGAGTCTGACCAGGTCTACCCTCAAGTGATTCACTTCGTTGGACATGACTGGCATCTAAACTTGGGACGACCTCTCCTAGGCATTTCTGGAGTAGTATTCCTTCAATCTCGACTCGATCCCAAGGCATATGGATCTAATTGCAATCTAGCAAAGATGCCACGAACCTTTTGTGGAGTATGTCGGTCATTGGTGCACACTAGTTTTCTAGGTCAAGGATAGGTCCTCTAACAAGGAGTCTATGAAGATCATCATCAAGGGAGCGCAGCCAGTGGCAGGGGCTCTTCTCAACATTCAACACATCACATCGTTTGCATCCTTGATTCGGGTCGGAGCTCACGTGGAAAGCTCATTGCAAAGTGGGAAGTTCTCCACGCTCTTTGCATTCATCAAATAGGTTAACACCTCTGGCCACAATAGCAACAACGTCACAAACATTGGCTACTCCAAGAAGTTGACTACTGTGTACATTGAACCTTCTATAGAGCCTGTTGAGGTAGAGAGTCAGCCTAACCTAGATCAGTTAGTACCGACATCTAGTCCACCACGCACTGCATACACACACTCCACCATCAAGCCAGTGCATCACATCACACTAGCTCAGCGAAGATGGTAACCTCGGCAAAAGCGACCTCATTTTGCCGAAGGGGATTACACTCCTCTCGCGGAACCATTATGTGTCATCTTCCACAAGGTTGAGTCATATCTAAAGCTCCCAAACCCTTGTCTGCTACTGAATCCTATCCCTCGGTGGTATGATACTGTAGATATCCCATTTTCGCATTTCCAAAAGTTATCTAGGATAGGACCCTTTAATATGCACCAGATCACAAGACTGAGGATTTTTTGCTCTATCTTCCAGATATTTCATGTTTTCCTTAAAAACATTCTTGATTTTACTTAGTTCAAGGTTGTTAGTTATGGTAGAGCTAACCTACTCAAGCCCATACAAACCCGCTCTAACCAAATCAAAGCAAAAACCAATAATTAAGAATCAAAACCAAACAAAATTCATTTAAAACATTTAAAATCCAAATTAATAAGATAAAAACCTACAAATAAAACCAATATCAAATAAAATCCATTTAAACCATTTAGAATCCAAATTAATCAAGTGAAAACCCTAATTAAAATCCTAATCAAGTCAAACTTAATAAAATCCATTAAAAAAATTAAATCTAATTAAAAAGAAACCCAAATCCAAAAAAAAATCATTAAAGTCAAAATCTAAGTCAAAACCCTAGAAAAAGCCAATTAAACCAAAATTTAGATTAAACCCCTAATTAAATAAAGTAAAAAACTAATTAAAACTCAAGCACAAAACTTTAATCACAAAAAACCCTAAAATAATAAAAACCCTAATTTAAAATCAATTAATTAAATCAAAAAAACCCTAAATTAATAAAACCAACAAAACTCTAACTTAAAATCAATTAACTAAATCACAGAAACCATAAAATAATTAAAATCCTAAAAAAAACCTAAAATAATAAAACCCTAAAAAACCCTAACTTAAAATCAATTAATTAAATCCCAAAAACGAAAAAAAAACCCAAGTCTATCCGAAACCCTAGGGTTACGTCTGGCGATTGCATGCGACTGTTCCGTCTCGGGAGCGCCTGCTCCGGGGGCCGCCGTCGTCCTACCTGCCTCCCCTGCGCCTCCTCCTGTGCTCCCCGCTCCGTCTCTACTACTGGGCGTGCACCCTCTGCTTTCCCTCCCGTCTCTGGGGCTGGGTCGGCTCTCCGGAGCTAGATCTAGCTCCAGGCCCGGGGCGGCGGGATGTCTCATCCTGTCGACCTTCCGCAGGAATGCCCTACAGCTGATCCCCTGGCTTCCCCTTTGATCTTTACTAATCCTCAGGTGGTCTCTGAGAAACCCCGACTCTCTTTCGCAGCTGCTACCCGCTCAACGCACCGACCCCCCTCTTTCCCTGGTGTCCCAGTCAGGCAGCCGGTCCTTCTCGATGGGGATGAAGTCGTCCAGTTCTCGGTGGAGGAGGTGACGCTGATGGCCTCCCCTTTCTCCTGGACCCTCATTGGGAAGTTCTCCACTGGCCGCCCTTCTCTTATGGAGGTCCTTACTGCGATGCAGAAAGTTATGTCCTTCCAGGATAGTATCTTCCCGGTGGCCCTAGATCAACGCCACATTCTGATCCGCTTCTCCAATAGGGAGGATTTTGTGCAAGCATACATCAAAGAAGCATGGTTCATTAGAGGGAAACGTATGCGTGTGTTCCGCTGGTCACCTTCTTTTTCTATCGGCTCGGAGCCGTCATGCACCC
>JAMKQA010249370.1:0-11651 GCA_024699735.1 Posidonia australis | reverse complement strand
TGGACTAGGCTGGGTTGCCGAACCACTATAAATTACTTGTCTTCATCAATTGCTCTCATCTTTCTCTTATATGTTATATTGATTGCTTGAATAGTTAAATTAGTTATACGTACAAAATAAACTCCTTACATGCAATTTTTCATTCATCCATAAAAACTGATATAAGTAAATTAAAAAGTGTTAATTCTCTATTCACCCCCCCTCTAGAGGAACTATTCGATCCTACACTTTCCAGCTCAAGGGTGCTACGGATCAGTGGTGGAGGACAGTGCGCCGCACCAAATTTCCGAATGCGGACCTGCTGATGATCTCTTGGGATGAGTTCCGAGAGGTGTTTTATGAGAGGTTTATCCCTATGCGTGAGAGGGATAAGCTAGACAGAGAATTCAGGAACCTGAAGCAGGGTGGCCTGTCTGTGGCTGAGTATGAGTCGTCCTTCCATCGGCTGGAGCAGTTCTCGTCCGCGTGCATGGGCTACACCACCACGAGACGTCGGCTGCTCCTCCTCCACGCAGACTGACGACACAGCAGCAGCAGCAGCAGACGCGCCCGACTGTTCCTCTTCCGCGCGGACTGACGGCCGCACAGCAGCAGCAGCAGCAGACGACCCCGGCTGCTCCTACGCGCGAACTCCGGCAGATGCTCCCAAGCTCCGGCGCCGCAGCACGCCACAGCAAAACAGCAACTTCCGTCTTTGTTTCCTCTGTTTTCGCACGCCCCCGATTTCTTCTCATTTCAAACTTATATATATATCACTGTGCCTTTATTTTCCATAGAAGATGGGCTGCGTGAGGCCCATGGAGGCGAAGGACCAGGCCCTAATTATTAACGACATTCAGGAACAATCCCCATCCTTAATATGTAAAGAAATAGAAAATCATTTTATTTGGCAATTTAATAAGGCAAATAGGATAATACCTTCTTTTGATTGGGATACTCTAGTGCCAAACAAAATCACCAATCCAAATATTTTGGAAATCCCTTTTTCTATGGAAGAGATCTAACTGAGTGTTAGATCATTGCTTGGGGAAAAAGCTCCCGATCCTGATGGATTCCCGCTGTGCTTCTTCTTCCAGCACTTCTGGGACATCATGAAATATGACATAGTAGAAATCTTCAACATCCTACACTCTTCCACTGATATAGAATATTTGATTCACATTAATTAGACTTTCATTTCTCTTATTCCTGAAAAAGAAGGTGCTAAAGAGATAAAAGATTTTAAGCCTATTAGTTTGGTAAATAGTCTTTACAAAATTATATCAAAGACTTTAGCAACTAGATTCACTCCTATTATCAACAATATCATTGATAATTCTCAATAATCCTTTCTTCCTGGGAGGTACATAGATGATTGTTTCCTAGTTGCTCAGGAAACTTTACATTACATGAAAGTAAATGCTATTCCGGGCCTTATTTTGAAATTAGATTTTGAAAAGGCTTTCGACAATGTCAATTGGGATTTCTTAATGGAGGCGCTTAAAGGCTTAGGCTGTGGGATTAAGTGGAACACTTGGATTAAAATCTGCATTTCATATGCTAAGTTCTCAGTCCTAGTTAATGGCTCCCCTAAGGGGTATTTCCAAGCTTCTAACGAACTAAGACAAGGTGACCCTCTCTCCCCATTTCTTTTTATTGTGGTCACACACGTGTTGAATAGGATGTTATCACTAGCAATTGAAAATAATTTAATCTCCGGAATCCAATTACCAAATGGTGGTCCCAACGTATTGAATATTCAATACGTAGATGACACCATATTATTTCTATCTGCTAGAGAGGATAATATAATAAATATTAAGAGAATACTTTGTTGTTTTCAAACTTGCTCAGGGTTGAAAATCAACTTCCATAAATCATCAATTACTGGTATGGGAATCTCTGAGGACTTTGTGCAGAGAGCTTCTCAAATATTGGGATGTTGCATTGAGAAACTCCCTATTAAATATTTGGATTTCCCAATAATAGAAAAAATTACAAAAAAACTATCTTATTGGAAGGCTAAATACCTATCTTTAGGGGGAAGGCTTACATTGGTAAATGCTGTATTATCTGCCATTCCTACTTATTAGCTTTCTGTTCTACATCTACCAGCCAAGGTAGAGAAAGCTATTGATAAAATAAGAAGTAGATTTCTTTGAAACTCCTTATCCTCTATTGTTGTTCGCCATTTAGTTAAATGGATAACTCTCTATAGATCAAAAGAACAAAAAATATGGAGTATCATCAACTTAAGACACTTCAGCTTGGCACTGAAATGTAAAATACTTTGGCAACTTCTGTCTAATTCCTATTCATTGAAATGGAAAGAAGTAGTCAAAGCTAAATATTTTGTTAGGAATGGACCGGGTGCTATCCTAAATGTTTCAAATGGCAGATCCTCACTACTATGGTTAGAGCTCAAAAATTGTTTTGACATTATAAATGGATTTACTGAATTTCAAGTTAAAAATGGAAGGAATACTATTTTTTGGGAAAATAGATGGTAGAATGGTGAAAAATTAAAAGATAGCCTACCTGATATATACCATATGGCAAAATTTAAGCAAGCTTCTGTTACAAAAATTTTAGAGACTATTACAGCAGATCCTGATAAACTATTCTTCAATCCCTTGACACCTGATGTTGTCGAATGCTTACATACTCAATTAGAAACCTTATCAAATATCTTCAACAACACAAGATTAATAGAAGAAGAGGATTCACTAATATGGAAACCCACCAGCAAAGCATTCACTGTTAAATCTTGCTATGATATGTTAAATGATGGTGGATAATAATTCAAATATATGCATGAAATCTGGGACTGTTGGGTGCCACTTAAAATCAAACTCTTTGCATGGCTAGTTATTTGCAATAAAATCCTAACTAAGGATAATTTACTCAAAAGAGGCTGGTCCGGTTCTGAATTATGTATTTTTTGCAATAATTACAGAGAATCTGTGAAGCACCTATTTCTATATTGTCCTTGCACGCAGTCCATTTGGAATGCTTTTATTGCTGGTTGCATTTATCCTGTTATACTTTCAGCTGAAGATTTATTTGTTTTTCCTCCTGTGCTGAATTTGAAACATCCTTAATAGGCTCTCATACTATTGTTCAAATCTTTTTATAGTCTGTTTGGAAGGAAAGAAATAATGGAACATTCAGGGGCACTTACAGAAATTCCAATATGATTACAAATGATATTATTTCCTTGTTTCACTGTTGGATGGAATGTCTGGGTACAGGATTTGAAAGAAATGAAAATCTACAGTCTTTATCCACATTCCAGCAAAAGAGAGAAATGGAACAAGCTTCAATGGCTCCTGATATTCCCTAACAAGGAATGAATTACAATACCTCTACACCTGCTCTACTGGAGGATAATCCTATGATATGATTAACAATTTGTTAGTTGAAATATCTATCAGACTTCTGAGTTTAAGTTTAATTTTTGTTGTGGAAATTTTTTGTGATATATCTGTGGTGTAATACTGACAGTGCAAAACAGTGGCTAAATCTTATTTCATATATATAATAGATTACCATTTACAAAAAAAAAAAAAATTGTGGCTAGAAGGTGTACATGTTGTTCCATGTACAAGACTTATGCGAAGATGTGCAAGAGTAGCTTGAATACAGTTAAAGAGGATTATTCTGCAAATTTGTGGGACAAGAAGCTTAG
The DNA here is from genome assembly GCA_024699735.1 of Posidonia australis. Classification (NCBI taxonomy): domain Eukaryota; kingdom Viridiplantae; phylum Streptophyta; class Magnoliopsida; order Alismatales; family Posidoniaceae; genus Posidonia; species Posidonia australis. Next base: position 7,984 of record JAMKQA010249370.1, on the reverse strand, counting down.
ACACATGAGCAAGAAAAGATTGCAGATTTTAAAAAAAGTCACTGATACCTGTAGCAAAAGAAATGACTTGCAATCCATATGAGGTTTGCCTATATGAGAAACACCATAGAGTTTCTTTTAAGAGGGCACTAGAAAGGAAAAATAATATATTATATTTGGTTTACTCTAATGTTTGTGATCCATTAGATATTGAGTCATTAGGTGGCAATAAGTATTTTGCTACTTTTATTGTTGATGCATCTAGAAAAGTGTAGGTTTAGTTTTTCAAGACAAAGGATCATGTGTTTAAGTATTTTCAACAATTTCATGTTATAATGGAAAGAGAGACATAGAAAAAGTTGAAATGTCTTGGAAATGATACTATAGGGGAATACACTTCTAAGTCTTTTGAAGACGATTATTCAGAATACGACATAAAACATGAGAAGGTTGTACCTACCTACCTTGTATACCACAACACATTGGTGTGGCTTAAAGGATGAATCACACTATTGTAGAAAGAGTGAACTGCATGTTAACGACAACAAAACTACCTAAGACCTCCTAGGGTAAAGCTGTTCATATCGTTTGTTTGTTGATTAATAGGCCTTTGTCAGTTCCATTGGATACAAATATTTCAAAGAAAGTGTGGACAGGAAAAGATACATCATATTCTCATCTAAACTTGTTTAAGTGTAAAGCGTTTACACATGTACCTAAAAAGTAGATATAGAAGTTTGATGGCAAAGTAGTTCCATATATTTTTATGGGAACTGGATATGAACAATTTAGTTACAAACTATGGGACCCAAAAAAGAAAAAGATTATTGAACATAAAAATGTGATCTTTTACAAAAGTCAAGCAGGTGCAAACGTAGAGAAAATTGAGAAGTTAAGACAGATTGTTATTAAGCTTTAGACATCAAATTTTCTTGATAGTCTATTATATCTGATTTTTTTTATTCATGTTCGTCCATCAAATATTCATATATATTTTATTTGTATTTATATGTTTTTTTAAAAGATTTGGATATACACTTTTAATATGCAAGTAATATCTATATCTAATTCATTTTCACCACTATCTAGTGTTGGTTGTTGGAATAGATAAACTATTCCGTTTAACTTAACACAACATATATAATATTTAATTTTAGAAAAGAGTCGTAGATGAAAACATTAGTAATAGTTTCCATCCAAGATGGCTACATAAAAGTCAGAAAGAGATGAAACTGAAGTGTTTGTTGTATTCCCAAAACAAATCTGAGCACCTATTTGCTTGGAACAAGTAGGAGAAGATTCGAATAAGAACAAGACAATTAACTAGACTTAAAACTTTCTCCAAGAACAGGTGGTTAGGTCAGAAGTGCGTTAGGTACTTGATAAGCTGCATCTATTCCATAACAGACGGGTGGGTCTTTTCTCCCTTCGTTGTTTAGTTCTTTGGATTATTGGAGATTCTAAATTCACAACGTCACTGGATTTTGTACTGTTGTATGGAGTTCTTCACACAATCATAAATGCGTAGAACCTTTAAAACTGTAATAGAGTGAAGACTTTCTGAATTCCTAGTTAGTAGTTAGGCTGTGTTCATGGATTAGATATGAATCCACCTAGGCCGTCTAATTCCAATTTTCAACGTCGGTTCTTGTGCTATAAGTAACGCTGAGTTTCAGTAAGGTGAACTGACGTGGCTGTCATCTGAAAACACACCAAAAGTATTGGATCTCATGTATCTCTTCTACTTATGCATTAACGTCTGAAGAAGACAATGTGATCAGTTTCCCTGCCACAGTCCACAGCCTTGTAATATGTTGGTACCAAACGATAAGTTCAGCATTTTATTTCCGCATTACCATCATGAGAAATTTTTTACAGTCAGTTTCTTCTACAAAGTGATTGGTCAAATACTCAAACTTTATTTTTCAATCCTGTCCACATCTTTGTACTGCAAACAGTAAGAGAATAAGTGGATGATTTTTCCTAAATCATATATATTTCTTGAGGGGAGTTTTCTGCGCTTCCGTGCAGAGTGCAGACCCCCTCACATACAGGAGGGCAGTGGTTTGGTGGACAGCTACGTCCCCCAGCAACCCAAAAATCTCCCGTTTCTTCTAGGACAGAAGGAAAACTAGAATTGCACACTTCAAATTGGAAAATAAAGTCAGGTGGACTTGTGTGGTAAGTGATCGCTGTCGTCGGTTGGTGATAAAGGTCAAGATCTGTACTGATTGTCTTCGGCTTTGGAAAATTAATGCCCTTTTGATAGGACAAACGCAGGGCAAAGGGAACGTCACTCGTAACATAATCGATCTTCTTGCTGTTTACAGCAAGTGAATATAGTAAATTGAAGACGTCGAGCACCAGATTTCGCATGGTTAATTGATGGACTTGATCCTATGCGATTCGGTGTCTGCTTGGGCTGGGCCAACATCTGCTGTACTTAGGTATAGTGTCAGATTATGCTAACGATTTTAGAGTTTCTGTTCATGTGACTTGTATTTAAAATAAGGATGTGTATGAGTTCAGGTTGACTTGAAAATCGAATCAATCTAACTTGTACGGTTTGGACTGCCGGTCGGATTTTCGTACACCATTGATTGGATATGGGTCAAAAAAAATTTCAAATCCAAAAAACATGAGTTAGATATGGATTTAGGGGTCATCTAGCCCAACCAAACCTAAAAATTGAAGTTATATTATATAATTTATTTATATTTATAAATATATATTTTATATATTTATATCTACAAATGTTATTCATAGTTCATTTTATTTGAATCTTTGTTTTCTTCTTTTTATTAAAAATATTTGAATTAACTTATTACATCTGTGTATTAAGCTACTATTTGAGGAGTTCATCTAATTAATATTTTTATTTTTATTTGTTCATTTAATTTATTAGATTTTTCAATGTAAATTATGTTATTATCATTTCATTTGATATAAGATACTGATACAAATAAAATAAAAAAGTATATATAAAATCCGATAATCGACCCAATTCAATTCGAAGTTTCTTGTATCGAGTTGGGTTGGGTCTAGACTTATGTTGAGTCTAGTCTAGGTTTAAAATCACTCAATCCAAATAATTCAAGTTGGATTCACCATTAATCTGATGCAACTTAACCCATGCACACCTCTAATTTAAAATAGCCTTGTTTCATGAATACGATTAGCATAAAATGAAAAGGCGTTTAGAATTTATTTGGATCTTGAATCTTGGTATTAAAATAGCTTCTATCCTAATTTCAATAATTTTCTTTTGTACAGTAACTAGGAGGATGGAAACCTGCTACTGCTAGCAAGAGCTATATGCTCCGTATTCTAATAACATCCCTGAAGAAAGAGCCTCGCTGTAATTGTCTTCTTCTTTATTTTTTAACAAGCAAGACATGTCTAATAACATCCCGCATGAAAAAAGCCTTCCTTCAGCAAGACATGTAATTGTTTGTTTTTTTTTTATTTTTTAGAAGAAGCAATAAATGTAATTTTGTGTGTGTGTGTGGTTCTTTTTTAATAATCATTACTCACTAATAACTAATAAGTCTTTATTAATTTCAATTAAGAACGGAAATTCCACTTTTACACTCCTTCGAATATAAGAGTTTTACAAACGACATTGAGCCCATGGGTTATCATTTCAGCCCGGTCCAAAACTCAAATGCCCTTTCTTGTTCTTTGCTCTGGACCAAAAAGCTCAACAGAGCAGAGAAGCTTTTGCTTCAGGTCTCCAATTTTCCTCTCCTTCTTCTGCTGTGGTCGTGTCGTTCATGGCGGACAATCTATTCCAAGGGCTACCACCTCCTTCCGAACCCACCGCTCCTACCCCCGTGAAACAGCAGCACCACCACCACCACCAACTATCGTCGTCCATAAAGAAAGACGCATCTGCTGCCCCGCCTCCGCCGGCTCTCAAGAGCGCGCTCAAGCGGGGAAAGCCTCCCGAGTCGAAAGCGGAAGGTATGTTGCCCTAAATATATCTTAGAAAAACAGTTTCTTTTGTGGTGGCCTACTTTTACCGTATGATAGGATGTTCGGTTGCTTTACTATTTATTACTGCTTGAATCGGTTTTGTTGGTTTGCTTCAGGCTGATTTGGGGTTCAATTGGAACAATGAGTTAGTTATCAGAAAGTATTAACTGGAAAAACATGTTTTTCTTTTAAATTAGTTTTCTGAACATTGCTTGGAGGTGAAAGGCTGCAGCTCATGATTGGTACATGATTATTTTGCGCCAACTCGTGGTGGTGGTGTTTTACACAAACGCTATTGTTCTCAACAACATCATGTTGTCATATGTTTATTTGGTATGTTATATGATAAAATTGATGTCCAATTTGCTTGCTACTCGTTTAAGTGTTGGAAAACACCTGCATTATTGAAAAGGCTTCAGTTCATTGTATGTTTTTGAAAATTATTCCTTTTACAGAAGGACTTCTTGTTGTAGATTTGAGGAAACTACTATGCAAATGTAGATATGAGGAATTCTTTTCTTTTTGGATTGTAAGTGATGCTCTGTCATTGTGGTTATTTAGTTGGAGGAACTCAAAAGCGTCTGAGATTCAAAACTACCACTGATGCAACCACAACACAAGTTATTGAAGCAATGCAAAAGATTGCATCTCACATCAAGAATCCTTCGAAGTTCAGTAAGGCATCAAAATTAGCCATACAACTGATTCAGGCTGGAAGTGTTAAAGATGGAACAAGTGACCTCTTTTTCTCTATACTAGAAGCTGCATTATCTTCTCCTGAGGCTTGTACATGTCCTTCACTCAGAGCTGATTATCAGGCACTGTTTTCCGCAGCAGAAGACGTTAAGGAGGTTAGAATTTTCACTGTTCACCCTTTTTTTATCAGGTGCTTTAAAGAGACAACCCTTTTTAAATGACATTGTTTGTTGAGCAAGTTGGTACAGTATTCACTTGGTACTTTTCTGCTGGAAGTATACTAAAAGATCGATTTCAAAGAACCTTTTTGTTCTTTTGATGTCTTTCTAAAGAAGCTAGCTGGAAAATCTTATTGTATTCTCCTTCTTTTGGTGCAGTCTTTTAATGAACAACAAAAGAATCATTTGATCACATGGAACATTAGGGTGGTGGTTGGAAACGATTTGTACACTGATGACAGCTTTGTGGTAAGAATCTTCTGTCTCAAATGTCCCCATCTGAACTGATTTTATTAATGTCAATGTCATATAAAATTTTTAATGTTAGGCATGATCTTGACAAATCTTTTGCCTTTAGCTAGTTTGTACTAGATCTTGCATATTTCTCTTAAGAGTATCCTTGTATTCATAAAATTTTCAACTTGCATAGATAAATTTCTTTTTGATCTTCTGAACTTTTGCAATACAGGGGGTATATGCCCTATATTGTGGACTGAAATCTTTGTATTAATGACAAAAGACCACATTACCTTTGGGCATTTTACCCAATGTTTTAAAAAACAGAAAACGCCCATTATACAGATTGGGTTTTTAAACATTTTTTTCTTAAAAAAAGGGGATTTAAATGGTATAAATTAAATAAAAATAAAAATAAATATGTGACATACATGTAACCAACAACATCCATCAAGTTAGTTGAATATATGAAATTATAATTCAATCACATGTAATATAATTAAAGAAAACATACCTTGAATTTATCCATCATTCAATCATGAGTAATTAAATTCAAAAGCATAATTAAATAAGTGAGAAGCATTACTAAACAATAAAATCTAACAAGTTTACAAATCTAAAGAGAATTGACTGAAGACATCACAAATCTAAAGAGAGCAAGAACACCTTGTCGGAGGCTTTGCTGATGTCAAAGAAGAAGAGCAGCAGACACAGCAATGAAGAAGGGGAGAGGAGCATTGGCAACCAATTTAAATACCACCCATTTAATGAAAAAAAAAGGGTAGCATACAAAAAATGTTTAAACGGCCATTCCATTTTTTTTGTTTTTTGGAACATTGATTTTACTTATGAAAGCACAATAGGAATCCATGAGAATACATTTTGCATACATCAAAATTTATCTAGTAATTTAATAGAATATATAGCTATAGCAATAATGGATGATTATGTTGTTGTCTACGTGCACGGACGTGGAACAAACAATAATCCCTATCATTTAGTGTATTCGTGAATATATCGTGTGTAGGTGTGCGAGTGGATTACATTAGTGACCCAAACACAAAAACGGTAGATGAAGGGATCAAAAATAAAAAAAAATGCATGAAAAATGAGAGTCGTCATCTAAATCTATTTAAAAATGTGGGAAGATTTAGGAAAACCACGGTAAACAAGGAATAAAATAAACAATTCTGAAAAACAAAGGAAAAGATAGTCATTGCAACCAAGGAATGGTTAAGTATTTTCGACAACGCACAAAGAGGGCATTAAGCCTTTACGTACACCCAAATCAAGTAATTTGGCTACTCGTGGTAATGTATAGGAAACATATATGGTATGCTAGAACGAAATGAATGCATTAAATAGTAATTACAGTAAAGTAGTATGCTCTGAAAAATATAACATGTAAAGGTAACCATCGTTGTCTGTCTATTTGCGAAAGAGAGGCAAAACACATGAGATGGCTTTCCTGACCCTCTTGACAATCAGTAGGCTAGGTAGGACTTCTCTAGGTTTCATATGGATAAAGGATGAAAAATGAACAAATTGTATTGAGATGAATGCCAAAACTAGGAAAAAAGGAAGTGTCACTTAATATAAGATTAAAAATAGAAAAGAGGTAGGTAATATGCACAAGTCTCGATCAACCAGCTTGGAAATGCGTGAACCAAACATGTGTAATATACACGTAAGACATGCGTGCCTCGTTGCTTGACAATCAAACCAAACTTTGCCATAATATGAAATGGTTCATACAAAAAAGCAACCATAATATGAAACAGCTGCATTTAAACATTTTTATGATGTTGCACTTGAACAAATTATCTGGCAAAACAAATCAACAAATATCTACCATAAATTACACAAATCCCCTATAGCTACAACTTTCTACAAAATTATTCCATACAATAGCAACCTTATTATCAACATCATCGTCAACAACTACACAAATAAAATATTTGTAGCAACACCAACATCTGTGTCATAAATAACACAAATATATGGTTTAAATTAATTAGCTAGAAATTGGCGTAAATTCAACAAATATTTGGTCAAAAAGTTTAAAAACATGATATAGCAAACTTGAGTAACACCAACGTGCTCAAAAATAGGGTAGCATATAAAATAAATGTTGTTTTTTTCTTGAAGAACAATTCCTAACAAAAAACAAACTTTAACAAGTAGTTCAAAAGAAGTTCAAATAAAAATGATCTACTTATGAAGCTTTCTGATGGGGACTAAAGTATCTAATAAGTTCTTTCATTCGTATCCTTCATGAGCAGAAACGATTCTCTAATTGTAGGTTTTGTTAAAAGTTGTCTCGCAATCATGTACTTGAAACTATTTTTATTAACCATGGCTTTGGTCAATAGTCCAAGGCAAGTTTTAATTTAAATTCTCTCCTCTTTGGTTGTACGCACAACTTCTCTTGTATTTCCGGTTTCTTCTTTTACCTTGACAAGTTGTGTCCTTTCTTTTGAAACATTAAGGAATTCACGAGTTAAATCAATCTTTTACTTTAAACTTTGAAAACATGTTTGATTTCTTTATTATTGTTTTCATCTTTGGAAGTCTTCTTTTGTTTAGGCACTTGGAACAAGGCACCTTATTGTTTACTATTTGTTAAGTTTCAGGATTAGTTAAACAAGAAAATGAAATGAAATGAAGAACAGAAAATAAGACAAATATCCAAATTTACGTGGTTCACCCAAATAAGGGCTACGTCCACAGGACAGATAGGTTCCACTATTCTTCAGAGGATTACAAACACAGATCAAGAGTACTACTCTTGTACAGCTCGTACTCACAGAAACCTTACTGGAATACAACTCAGACCAGATGAAACCTCAAAGACAGAGAACAGAAGGAATCAATTTCTC
>JAMKQA010249369.1:0-21043 GCA_024699735.1 Posidonia australis | reverse complement strand
GTTTTAAACTCAGAAAACATTACTTTAAATGTTCAGGGTAAAACATGTAATATTTTCAGTTAAAACTTTATTCGAAACATTTTAGAAAAATGATTGCAAGACCTATATGCAATAAAAGGACCAAAAAGTAATTCCAGAAGGACCTATTTGCAAGAAAAACATAAACTCCTGATTTTATTCAAATAAATGTTTAAAAAAGTTTTTTAAATGAAAAAAAGAAACGACGGTCGCCGGCGACGAAGCTCCGTCGCCGACGACCGTCGGAGGAGCCAACCAAGGCCCTCCCGTGGCCTGCTCTTAGATCAAATTCCACGGGAGGCAAGAAGGAGAAGAGAGGAGAAGATCTAACAGTTTGGATCTAGGTCTTGACGGCTAGACAGCTTCCCCCACCTCGCACACCGTTGAAGAATCCCAGCGACGATGACTAGGCGACTGGAGCTCTGGAGCTGCGGCGTGGTGATCCTTGCCCTCTGGAAGGTTGAGGAGGAGCAGCGGAGGACTCCTGAGGCCTTGGGCGCGTGGAGGGAGGCACGATTGACTTCTCTGATCAACCTCGCTGTCGACGTTGCAGACTCCAGCCAGCTTGGCTGAGGAGGCTCCCCGAGGCTCAATGCTGCTGGCTAATGGCTCTGGAGCACTCGCGAAAGGATGTGGAACGATTTTGGAGGCTCGGAGTGGAGCGGGGAGGGCTGAGGCACGTGGACAGTGTCTGGGCCCTGTCGTCTTCTCTGGCCACGACGAGGTCCAGCTCGGGGACTACTAGAGGAGGAGGAGGGAAGACTCGAGGGTCCAGGACGCGTCCTGGATTCCCCCCCACCTCTGTCACCAATAAACGGCGACGATAGGGCACGGAGGAGCTCCGGAGGCCAAGGGATCGCTCTGGATCCCTTGGAACCGCTCCAGAAAGAGAGAGGAGGGCAGGTAGACTACAATACAGAAAGAAAAAAAGAAGAGGAAGTTAGTGGGTATACCTGAACGGAGGTGGCTCGCCGGAGCTCTGAAACGACTAATCTCCCCCTCCGCGACGGCTCTGGCTCCGCTCTCCTCTTCCTCGCACTCAATTCTCCACTCTCAAGTGCTCTCAGGGTCTGTGTGTTCTGTCCTCTGCCCCGAGCTCTCCTTCTCCTTATATAGGTGATTGGAGACCCAACAGAAAAATCTAGAAGGGCGCATGACACACAACCAGCTGGCTTAACCACCTCCGACCGCTGTTATGCCAGCTCAGCAGACAACGAACGGCTGTCCACCATGTGCTCCGGTTTGCTCCCTTGCTCACCGACAAAGATGGACGGCGATCTTGGCTTCTCCGGCGAGCTATCCGACGGCTGAGGGAGCTCTGATTTGTGCTGGCTGGATTGATGGTGTGGTGCTGGGCTCAGTGAAGAGGTGAATTGGATTGGATTCGGGCTGATCAAGTGAGGAAACAATGGGTTCAGTGGTGTTTTTTGTTCTTCGGTAAGATTTTGTGATTTTTGAGAATTTAGTTGAGAATTTTGGGAAATAATATGGAGAGAAATGAAATGTTGATTTAAGAGAGAAGAAGAAACTGTGGGCTGTGTTATTGTAGGCTTCATGGGCTTCATGGGCCTATGTGGGCCTTGTGGGCCCACATGGGCTAAATGGGCCCAAATGCGCCAAATGGGCCCAAATAGACTGAAAGAGCTTCCATGAAATCAAATAGGTCTAAAATTAGCTAATTGGGCTTAAATGGGCCTAAATATGTTTGATGGCCAAAATGGACTCAAATTGTGTTTAATGGACCTACGTGGGCCTTGTGGGCCCACATGGGCCCAATTAGGGCTGAATGGGTCCAAATGGGCTAACTAGACTAAATGGGCTTCCATGAAGTCAAATAGGCCTAAGATAGTCTTATGGGCCCAAATGGGCTCAACCGAGGTTTAATGGGCCTAAGTGGGCCTTTATGGGCCCAATTGGGTCTCCATGAATTAAATGGCCTTGGGGGTTTGAGCTCAGCCACCACATCTCCATCCTGCAAAATCAGAAAGTTGGGGTGTCTGCAATAAGGCAACACTATTTTGTTTCTTGCTAAACCATGATACTAAGAAGTGTCCTAAAAATTGGCTAGTGCCACTAGTATTTTTTCTATCAATTTTGCATCCCACAAAGTCCGCATCACTATATCCAATCAATTCAAGATTTGAATTTCTAGGGTAAAATAAACCATACTTAGAATTTTGTAAATATCTAAAAATTTGTTTGACAGTCGTTAAATTAGATTCCATTGATGAAGCCTAAAACCTAGCACATAGGCATATACTAAACATTACATCTAGTCTATTTGTTGTCAAATACAATAGTGATCCAATCATTCTCTTGTATAACTTTTGGTCTACTCTTTATCCATTTTCATCCTTATCCAACCTAATAGATGTGCTCGTAGGTGTTTTAGTTATCTTTGCATTTTCCATTCCAAACTTTTTCAACAATTCTCTTATATATTTTTCTTAATCAATGAAAATTCCACACTCACTTTGCTTTATTTGCAAACCTAGAAAGAAATTTAATTCTCCCATCATACTCATCTCAAACTCTTTTTGCATAGTATTAGCAAAGTATTCACACATGGTTTCATTTGTGGACCCAAAGATTATGTAATCAACATATATTTGAATTCTTAGTATATCATTGTTCTCCTTCTTTACAAAAAAGGTGGTGTCAATCAATCCAATTGAAAAACCATTTTTTATTAAGAACCCTTTCAATCTATCATACCATGCCCTAAGGGCCTATTTTAACCCATATAAAGCGTTATTCAATTTGTAAACATGATTAGGACAAGACTCATCCTTGAATCTAAGAGGTTGTTTGACATATACTTCTTCTTCAATGACTTCATTCAAAAAGGTACTTTTTACATTCATTTGGAAAAGTTTGAATCCTAAATGATGAAGATTCTCCCAATTACCCAAAATATAAGCCAATATAAAAGGGCTCTTCTAGGGTTCTGATACGTATTCTTGCAAGTTGTGGGTTTCTTGAATTCAACTGTTCCTAATTCTTGCGGTGTTGGGTTCTTCTTCCATGGAGAGCCTGGGGGGGGGGGGGTGGTCTTCTCACAAAGAGGGTCGTTCTTTTGCGGATATGGTGAGTGGGCAATCAATGGAGGACGACATTCCGGTCTGGGAGCCCACAACCAAATTGGAAGGCCAGCAATCATCCTATCTCATGTTGAGCTGGCTCGTCTTTCGTTGCCTTTTAAGACAGCATTAATCTTTAAGTTCTTTTTTTCCCATCTTTCGGTGGCTGAGGTGCAGTGGGGGCTTACCAACTTGGGAGTTCGTTGGTTAATGGAAGTTATTGTGACCGATCGAAGGCATTTGTTGGTGAAGTTTAGCCTTGAGGCTGATTTTCTCAGGATACGTACGAGAGATAAAAGCGTGATGAAGGGGCAGGTGTTGAATGTCTTCCCCTGGACGCCTTGGTTCCAGCCTAGGGTGGAGAACAATATTTCAACGTTGTCGTAGTGTTACTATAAGCCTGGTTTTATTAAATCGGTTGCTAAGATTTATGGACCTTTGTTGTGCACGGCATTGGTGACGTCAAACAAGACTACTACAATGTGTGCCAGGTTCTGCGTTGAGATGGATCTTCTGAGGGAGGTTCTTACTGAGGCCTATCTAGGAACTGATTCCAATGGCGAGTTTCAACCGGTTGCATAAGGGAATCGACCGCTGTTCTGTAGAGCATGTAGAAAGAGAGGGCATATGGCATCTTCCTGTGTCACGCCCTGAATTTCCCGTAACAATTTAAACAAATTAAATTACAGAAAAATTAAAGCTAAACAAAAGATATTAAACTACCTGGAACTTGTGTGTGTGGCTACAAAACTCCGATCTATATCCACTATGCTAAACCTTCGGCATGCCTGCACCTGCAAACGAAAAACACGAGGAAAACGCATGAGTGATGGAAGTCACCCAGCACGCACTCCATGAAAAATAGTGGAAAAAAAACTATAGTTAATTTTCTTTTAAATTCATTTCGCAACTCAATTCCTCAAAAACCTCACAAACCAGGCCCACACCAAACAAACCACAGCTAGGGCACTACTAGCCAAAAACCACAAGCAAAGGCCCTCAATGACCAAAACCACACACAGTGAATCGGGAAAGCTCAACCCCAGGCAACCAAACACTAGCCACAAGCAGTCTATCGAGGAGCGACCACGATGTTCTGCATTGCCATGGTGAAGCCACCCTGTGTAGGAGTGATCACTGTCTCGTGATTCTCCCTACCTGGAGAACCCTCACAAAGCCAACCCCTCTCTAGAAACATTGTCCTGTCTCTTAGGAAGCTACCAACTATGGAGCACGTGTCCCACCTGCTTTGGCCACCACAGGGTCCGCCTCCTTGCAGCGTCCTCCACACACAGTGCTCAGGAGGGAGTGTCATACCTCCACGCCTGACAACACCCGAGTCTCAACACTTATAGGGACAGCAGGAGTATCATACCTTCCCGTCATGCCACAAGACACCTCAACTCGCAGACCACAACCCTAGCCTTGAGATGACAGTCAGTGAGTCTCATACCTCCAAGACCCGACGTCCCTCAGCCTCAGATATCTCAACCCCTGACCTCGACCAGGGAGTCACGTCCAACCACCCGAGAATGTCGTCACATTCCCTGGTCCCGACGACAAGGTCCCACACTATATCGACCTGCACATAGAAAATTAAGAAAAGCATTTCCAAAATGGGTAAACCATTTCTTTGAAACTATTTTCAAAACCATTTTTATATCTTAGGAGACACTTCAAAAACCTCGGCAAAACAGCACATCAGATGTCCCAAGGGACCACCACTAACGGCCTACAATCCCATCTCAAAGGAACAATACAAACCAATCCGGAAAACCCTGGGAAATCACATTTTATAAATATATTTGGGCACTAATTTGGCATGCCGAAATTGGGATTTGGTATGCCAAAAATCCCTGGTTCAGTAGACCGATCTGGATCAGTTGAATGAATCAGGTCAACGGTCAACACTCATGCCAAAATCGGTATACCGAAAATGCTTTGGTCGACCAAAATCTACTGATTTAGTCGACCGTCCAAAATCAAACGACTGAACTTCGACTAGAGCACCAAACTGACAAAAAACGGCATATTGAAATGGTTTCTGTATACTGATTTCTACAAAAAACAAGAAACGACCCAAACCTTACAATTCAAAATTGCCCAAATAGGACCGACGATCGGACCCCCAAAACCAACACCAAAAATCTCACATAAAACATAAGATGTAGACCCTTGAGTCTACTCTAAAACCCAATAAACAAAACTAAAATTCATTCACCATGCATCAAGATATAAAATCACAAATGTAGGAGGGTCAAAATGACCCAAAACTCAACTACTGCCATTAATATCCATAAATGCCTCAATAAATACTCATAAAATCACAATAAATTCTAGGAAGGTAAATTTACCTAGATTTCATGCAATCCTATTGATTTATACCAATTTCATGCCCTCTATTCAAGGGTTGGAGGTGCATACCTGAGAAACGCTCTTCGACGCTCCTCTAGCCTACTCCGGCAACCACAACCCTCGCTAAGGCTCACACAACCATAGGGGCACACAACCCGAGCTCCACATGCCGCCACACACCTCTGCCTCTCGCTCTCCCACTCTCGGGCTCTCTCTCTGTTCCTCACCCACACCCACCAATAAAGACGGGAACGAGGAGTGAAGGAGAAGGAGGGAGAGAAGACTCAATCGGGCTCTGGTGTTCCACACCACCCGGTCGTCGTCGAAAACCAGGGGAGGAGAAGTTGGCAAGGTGGAGAAGAGAGGGAGGTGTGCTGGAGAAGTCTCGCCCTATGCACGCGTTATATACGTGAGGGAGTAAGTCGCTACACATGCACACCTACACATCTCAAGCACTAGACGCATCGCGTGAGCCAACAACTCCCCACACCAAACACACTCACCAACTGGCCTACAGCGTGGGCCCCACAAGGACCCAACCCCAGGCCTCACAAGCACAGTGCTACAATGCATAGTGCCAACCACGTATAGGGATACGCAAACTGATGCTAGCCCACGAGGCCCAAGCCCAAAAGCACAAAACCACACAAACGAGCCTTGGAACAGTAACACTCATCTAAGAATAAATTCATTAAAATGTAAATAATTTTATAATAAATTTTACAGGTGTTACATCCTAACCCCCTTAAAAGAAGATTTCATCCTTGAAATCACTAGGCAAAATGATACAAATACTGGGCTAGGATGGCTTCCTCACATTCCCACGTGGCCTCCTCGGCTCCATGATGCCGCTACCGCACCAAAACCAATGGAATCACCTTGTTCCGCAGCACCTGCTCCTTGTAGTTAACAATCTGGACAACATCCTCCACAAAGGACAGATCATCCTAGAGCCCTTTTGGATGAACTGGGATCGCATGAGATCTGTCAGCCAGACACTACCACAGCATGGAGACATGGAACACGTCGTGCACAGATGACATCTCTGGTGGTAGATCCAACCGATAGGCAACCTCACCGATCCTGTGGCTGATCAGTTATGGGCCAATACAACGAAGACTCAAGTTGACATGCTTCCCGAACAGCATGACACCCTTGGTCAGCAACACCTTTAGGAACACATACTCTCTCACTAGAAATTCCATCGGTCTTCGCCTCCTGTCGACGTAGCTTTTCTGTCGACTCTATGCAGCTAACAGTTTACTACGTATCAAATCCACCTTATCTGCATATAGCTACACAAGCTCAAAACCAATCAACTAACGCTCGCCCACCTCGCTCCAGCAAACCAGGGATCTACATGGCCTACCATACAAAGCTTCGTACATCGCCATACCGATGCTCGAGTGGTAACTATTGTTGTAGGTGAACTTAATCAACGGCAGATGGACCTCCCAACTCCCTTGAAAGTCTAAGGCACATGCTCTGAGCATATCCTCCAACATTTGGATAGTCCTCTCTGTCTGACCATCCGACTGAGGATGAAATGCTGTGCTATAGTTGAGCATAGTGCCAAAGGCCTCCTACAGAGTTCTCTAGAACATTGAGGTGAACCTCGTGTCTCTAATCGAACCACCTCGGAAACATACAACTCCACTAGGCGGTGCATTGAAAGCTTCACCTGAATGGCCAGGAAGTGAGCAGACTTGGTCAGTCGGTCCATGATCACCCACACGATGTCGTTCTTCCTATGAGTACGCGGCAAACTAGTCACGATGTCCATCAAGATGTACTCCCACATCCACATAGGAATGTCCAATGGTTGCAATGTCCCTCCAGGTCTCTGGTGCTGTGCCATGACCAACTGGCAGGTCACATGGTTAGCAACATCTCTTTTCATGCCAGGCTACCAAAAGTTCCACTTCAAGTCTCGGTAAATCTTCGTACTCCAAGGGTAAATAGTGTACCTTGACCAATGCGCTTCATCCATCAACCTTTACCTAGCCTCCTCATGCTGAGGCACATATATACGCATATCATATCTCAACTCTCCATATTCCCCAATGGAGAAATGAGGCTCTCTACTAGCCACTAGCTTCTCAAACACAACCTGAACAAACGAATCCAGCTGCTGATAGGTGACAATAAACTCTAATAGCTTAGGGCGAATAGACAGGTTGGCCACCTAGGCACCAACCATCCCTGGAGCCTACAGCTTCGGCCTACAGCTCACAAGATACTCCTGCATGGTCCACTCCTTGACCATCAGGCTCGCCATCACGTTTGTACATCGACTTAAGGCATCGGCGACCACATTGGCCTTGTCGAGATGGTAGGACAGGCTGAAATCATAGTCCTTTAGATACTCCACCCAACGACGCTGCCTCAACCTCAGGTTGAGGTCCTTCTACATGAAGATATACTTCAAGCTCTGATGATCAATGAAGACCTCAAATTGCTCCCCATAGAGATAGTGTCGCTAGAGCTTGAGAGCGAACACTACGGCAGCCATCTCCAGATCGTGGGTCAGGTAGTTCTTCTCATGATCTTTCAGCTGGCGTGAAGCATATGCAATTACATTGCCATGTTGCATCAAAACACACCCCAACCCAACACCACTGGTATCACTATAGACAGTGAAGCCACCCCTTCCAGAAGGTAAAGTCAACACAGGGGCAGAAACCAAACGAGACTTCAACTCTTGGAAACTTGCCTCACAATTCTGGTCCCAACAAAACAGAACCCCCTTCTTGGTCGACTCTGTCAAAGGCGTGGCTATAGTGGAGAAATTCCTGATAAACCTCCTATAATAACCCGTCTACCCAAGAAACTCCAAATCTCCGTCACTATCCTAGGTCGCTCCCAACTTCTCACTGCCTCGACCTTGGCAGGATCCACTCTGATGCCTTCTCCAGAAATCAAATGGCCAAGGAACATGACTTTGCTCAGCCAGAACTCACAATTGGAGAATTTGGCGTATAGCTGATGATGCCTCAAAGTATCCAAAACAACTCTCAAGTGTAAGGCGTGAGTCTCAACATCAGGGGAGTAGACCAGCACATCGTCAACAAAAACCACGACGAACTGGTCCAAAAAAGGGCTGAAAATCTTGTTCATTAGATCCATAAACGCAGTTGGTGCATTGGTCAAGCCGAAAGGCATGACCGTGAACTCGTAGTGCCCATACCGCGTTCGGAAAGCAGTCTTCTGAATATTTGAGTCTCGTATCCTCAACTGGTGATACCCCGACCTTAGATCAATCTTCGAGAACATAGATGCAGACTGCAACTGGTCGAATAAGTCACCAATACGGGGCAAGGGATACTTATTCTTCACCGTGATCTTGTTTGGCATCCGATAATCTGTACATTGTCGGAGCGAACCATCCTTCTTGTGAACGAGCAAGATAGGCGCTCCCCACAGAGACACAGTCATCCTGATAAACCCCTTGTCCAACAACTCCTGCAATTGAGTATTGTGCTCTCGCAACTCCGTTGGTGCCATGCGATAGGGAGGCTTTGACACAACACCAGAACTGGGGATCAGATCGATTGAGAACTCTACTTCCTTGTGAGGTGGCATACTAGGCAAATCGTTAGGAAAAATGTCGGGATATTCACACACCATAGATATGTTGTGAACACCCATCTCAGGAGAAGTGGAGGTAACTATACTGACTAGATACACCACACAACCCCTGACCAAAGACTAATAAGCCTTCATAGCTGAAATAACAAGCTTAGGCTCACCCTGACACCCACCTTGTACAAAGAAAGACCCATCCTCAAGGGACCCAAAATAAACTCTCCACCGAGCATAATCGATCAAAGCGGACTGTTGCGCCAACCAATCCATGCCGAGTATCATGTCGTACTCCTACATGTCCATCACGATCTGGCTAGCATCGAACTCTCTACCATTCAGCGTCAAGTCGACAAACCACAGATACCTCCATGCCAAACTGTGCTCCCCTAGTGGCGTCACCACGCTGAGATGAAAGGTCAATCTAGCTAGCCTCTTTCCGAACTCCACCACAAAAGACTCAGAGATAAAGGAGAATGAACTCCTTGAGTCAAACAACACTTTGGCCATCCAGCCAGCCACAATAAAAGAACCTGATGGCCAAACAAAACAGCACCACACATTCATACAATCAGACAAATGTCCAGATTACAAGGAGATTACAACAAATCTCAAAGGATTACAGAACCAACTAATCATCCTTATCCTTAACTACAACTCCCGAAGACCCAGCACTTGGAGTTGTAATGGTAAACACCTGCCCCTTAGTTGGTTGCTACAGTGCGCTTCCTGCCTTCTTAGGCAGTTCCGAACAGGATCTCTGAACGTGTCTCGCCTTCCCATAATTACAGCACACCACTAGAGCTGAAGCTTGTCGAGGATGGGTACAATATGCAACAATATGGCCCACTTGACCGTAGTTGAAGCACTGGTTCCCATCAGGAGCACAAGACCCTGTCTGACTGAGGCCAACTCCGCTACTCCCAGCAAAACTCTGTCGGCCAGTAGAGGAAACACCGGATGTCACCTTTTGCTTCTTCTTAGGGTTACCCGAACTACTCGCACATGGAGGACCTGAGAAAGAAAAACGGGAGGTAAAAGAAGACTTACCCTTCCCTTTGGGACGACTCTCCATATACTTTTGATGCTCGGCCTCAAAGCGATACGCCATCCCAACCATGTCCTCCATGGTATGGCACCGACAGCCCAACATCTTCACCCGTAGCCCTGGGTTCAAGTCGTCAAGAAACCTCTGTGCCCGCTCCTCTTCAGACTCATAGGCAGGAGCAAAGCGTTCCTACCGGGCGAACTCAATCTCATACTCGAGCATTGACATCGTGCCCTACTCCAGACTCCGAAAATCTCAGCGAAGCTGCTCTTTCACATGAGTGGAAAAATACTTGTCATAGAAGGCCACTTAGAAATCCTTCCACTGGATGCTAACAGTGACTAAATCCGGGAACTGTCACCTCACAGACTTCCACCAACTATCTACCTCACCATCCAGCAGATAAGTCGCCAGCCACACCCAATGCTCATTTGGGCACGCCAAGCTCTCCGGCATCTTCACTACCTTCTTCAGCCAAGCCTTGCTCTCCTTAGCACTAACCTTGCCTTTGAATGATGGCGAACGAAGCTTCGTGAATTGGTTCAATCACAGGTCACCCGACGGCTCACTCGCACTACTCTTGTTGAATGCTAGAGAGATCCTGTGTGCCAAACTCCGCAATTCTACACAAACCACCTTCCATCCGCCTACGTCCTCTAGGGGCTCAATCTCCTCAATAGGGGCTTTGCCCTTACGACTACGAGGAGGCATCCTACCAGAGAAAGGCAAAACACCTGCACCACACACAAAGCAACAACCAGAAAACCATGAAGAAAGCCAAGTGTAGACTCTACCATGCATGCAAAGCCTATGGAGTCTCTAAACCGGACACCCTAGGTATAGCACTAACCTAGTGCGACCAAGTGAACCGAGAGCTCTGATACCAGATCTGTCACACTCCAAATTTCCCATAACAATTTAAACAAATTAAATTATAGGAAAATGAAAGCTAAACAGAAGATATTAAACTACCAGGAACCTGTGTGTACGGCTACGAGACTCCAATCTATAAGCATTATGCTAAACCTTCTGCGTACCTACAGCTGCAACCCAAACAAACGAGGAAAATGCATGAGTGATGGAAATCACCCAGCATGCACCCCACAAAAAACAGTGGGAAAAAAACTATAATTAATTTTCTTTTAAATTCATTTCACAAACCATTTCCTCTAAAACCTCACAAACCAGGCCCACACCAAGCAAAACACAATCAGGGCTCTATTAGCCATAAACCACAAGCAAAGGCCCTCAATGACCAAAACCACACACCGTGAGTCAGAAGCTCTGCCCTAGGCAACCAAACACTGCCCACAAGTAGTCCACCGAAGAGCGACCATGATGTTCTGCATTGCCATGGTGAAGCCACCTTGTGTAGGAGTGATCACCGTCCCACAATTCTCCCTACCTGGAGAACCCTCACAAAGCCAACCCCTCTCTAGAAACGCTATCCTATCTCTCAGGATGCTACCAACTATGGAACATGTGTCCCACCTGCACTGGCCACCACAAGGTCCGCTTCCTCACGACGTCCACCACTCACGGTGCTCAGGAGGGAGTGTCATACCTCCACACCTGACAACACCTGAGTCTCAACGCTTATAGCGACAGCGGGAGTATTATACCGTTCCATCATGCCACAAGACACCTCAACCCACAGACCACAACCCTAGTCTTGAGACAACAATCAAAGAATCTCATACTTCCAAGACCCGACATCCCTCAACCTCAGATATCTCAGCCCCCGACCTCGACTAGGGAGTCGCGTCCGACCACCCAAGAATGTTGTCACATTCCCTTGTCCCGACGACACAGTCCCACACTATCTCGGCTGACACACAGAAAACTAGGAAAAGCATTTTCCAAAACGGGTCAATCATTTCATTGAAACCATTTTCAAAACCATTTTTATATCTTTGAAAACTCTTCCAAAACCTCGATAAAACGGTACTTCAGGTCTCCCAAGGGACCACCACTAATGATCCACAATCCCATCTCAAAGGGAAATACACCGGAAAACCCTCGGAAATCACATTTTATAAGCATATTTGGGCCCTAATTTGGCATGTCGAAAATGGGATTTATTATGTTGAAAATCCCTACTTTGTTAGACTGATCTAGATCAGTCAACTAAATTTGGTCAATGGTCAATACATAGGCAAAAATCGATATACCGAAAATGGTTCAGTCGATCAAAATCCACTTATTCAATCGACCATCCAAAATTGGACGACCGAACTTCAACCAGAGGACCAAAATGACAGAAAAATGGCATACCAAACTAGTTTCGTTATGTTGATTTCTGCGAAAAACAGAAAACGGCCCAAACCCTACTACTCAAAATCTCCCAACTAGAAACGATGATCAGATCCTCAAAATCAACACCAAAAATCTCACATAAAACATAAGATCTAGATGCTTGAGTCTACTCCAAAACCTAACAAATAAAACCAGAATCCATTCACCATGCATCAAGATATAAAATTTCAAAGGTAGGAGGGTCAAAACAACCTAAAACTCAACTACTGCCATAAATATCCATAAATGTTACAATAAATACTCATAAAATCACAATAAATTCTAGGAAGGTAAATTTACCTAGATTTCATGCAATCCTATCAATTTCATGCTCTCTATTCAAGGATTGGAGGTGCATACATGAGAAATGCTCTCCGTCGCTCCTCCAGCCAACTCCGGCGACCACAACCCTCGCTGGGGCTCACACGACCACAAGGGCACACCACCCGAGCCCCACACATCGTCACGAGCCACCGCACGCCTCTGCCTCTCGCTCTCCCACTCTCGGGCTCTCTCTCTATTCCTCACCCACACCCACCAACAGAGACGGGAAGGAGTGAAGGAGGGGGAGTGGAAGGGGAAAAAGGGAAGGAGGGAGAGAAGACTCGGCTAGGCTTTGGTGTTCCACACCATTCGGTCGCCGCCATAAAATAGGGGAGGAAAAGTTGGTGAGGAGGAGAAGAGAGGGAGGTGAGCTGGAGAAGTCTCGCCCCATGCACGTGTTATATACGTAGGGGAGGAAGTCACTGCACATGCACACCTACACAACTCAACCCCTAGACGCACCGCGTGAGCCAACAACTCCCCGCAACAAACACACTCACCAATCGACCCACAACACGAGCCCCCCACGGACCCACCTCCTAGGCTCCACAAGCACAGTACCACAATGCACAGTGCCAACCACATACAGGGATACGCAAATAGATGCTGGCCCATGTGGCTCATGTCCAAAAGCACAAAACCATACAAACGGGCCTCAGAATAGTAACACCCGTCTAAGAATAAATTCATTAAAATGTAAATAATTACAAAATGAATTTTATGGGTGTTACATCCTGTGGTAGGAATAATGACAGGGTTCATGATACTTCAATGGATGTCAAGCAGAAGGTGGTTATGAGGGGGAAGGAGGATACTAGGGTTACTACTGATGATTAGGGTGCTACAGGTGGTGAGAATACAGCTGAGGTAACCAAGAATCAAGATATTAATCGGAGGAAGAGGCCTAGGAAGGTTTGAAGGGTGACTTGTTGTTCCTTTCAACCGGAGGAAATATGGGCTACTACGAGGAACAGTGAGAAGCAGGCTTTCTCTTGGGATGCGGATCCAGAGATACAAGATATGTTCAAGGTCGTCTTTCTTGAGGATGATACAGATGATGTTACGAGTTCCATTGCTGCTCCTTTGGAGGATATTGATAAGGTCTTGGTGGGTGATATGCAAGGAGAGATAGTGGGGGGGATGGGTTTAGAGAAGATGTTGTTTAAGGATAGAGATTCGGGTTTTGTGGTTAGAATTGAAGGGGATGCTGTTGATGGGTCAAAGGGTGGAGGCATTGTTGGTGGTGTTGTAGGTTCAAGGGGTGTGGGTGCTATACAATCGGGACATAGTGGGATTGTTGCGACTGGTATCGAAGGTGGTGGACGGTGTAAGGATCTTTAGGCTTCACTAGAAGAGGGGTGAATAGTGATTTAGTGAATAATCAGCTAATTTTAGAGTTTGTTTATCAATTTACAATATTTCAAGTAATTTGAATATAACTAGGTAATTGATATTATGTTAAAGCATACAAAGAAAGGGGATGAGAGACAATGAATATGCACAAGTAGATTTATAGTGGTTCAGCCTCCCCAGCTTAATCCACTCCACGAGAACCTCTCGAGAATTTCACTAACCTGATCGTGTTTCGGGCCAAGATCGTGTCGTACACCCTTGACGAATCCTCGCCAAACTCTGCAAGAAAACGCGACTTCCTTCTCTCAATCCGGAGAAGAACCTTCACACTTGGATTTTACAACCCTTTTTCTACAACCTTCCAAACTCAATTTGGCTAAATGGATGGATGAAAATGGGGCACTCTTGCCTTGGGAGTTTTTCTAATGAGGTAGGAGTGAAATGCTTGGAAACTTGAGTAGCTTGAAGCTCTCTGTGAGTAGAAAGTATTGGTCCTCTTATAGGTGAAGAATGGGAGCCTATTTATAGGAAAACATGGGTATAAGAATGTGTCTAACGTCTCTCTAACGTTCAGCAACGGCTACTGATTCGGTATGCCGAAATCAAAATGGTTGACCGAAATGTGCAACGGTCGAGCATTTCGATATACCAAAAATAATTCGGTATGCCAGTGAATTTTGGTATGCCATTCTGGGTTTCTTTTCTGATTTTTCTAATCTGCATATATTTCGGTTTACCAAGTAATTTCGGTATGTCGAAAATGCCTTTAGTTCTATAATGAATGTTTTTCAATAAATGGTTGGTTTTGCAGCTAAGGCAATTTTCCTATGACTCTATGGGGATATTTCGGAGATAATTACAAGTTCCTAGGAATACATGAATGAATAGAAAATTACATCAAAAATAATTACAAATATTATTTAATTTTTCTTCTCCTTTTCCTTCATCTTGAATTCTTCTTAGTAGCACATATATCTTTTTCTTCTGATAGCTTCTCGTTTAAACTTGATTCTTCTGAGTCCATCATTGAACTTCTTTGCTATGAAATGTTCTCATAAAGTACATTAGTCTTTTGTTATCACCAAAAATTAAGATATGGAAAATAAAGCCAACAGACGGTATGGCGTGTCAGTGTAGGACGAGGTGGTGATGGTGAACGATAGTATGAGGGAGGAGGAAGTTATCCAACAAGATGGTCCTCACTCTGATGGGGACTTAGCAGGTGGTGGCACGATGAAGAGGGGACGTGGGAGGCTGTGGAAATAATGTTCTACAGTTGGCAGAGTTACTAGTAAGGATATGGAACAGAAAGATACACCTAAGGCTAAAGGAGCTAGACCTGTTACAAGGAGTAAGTCCTTTTCTAGTTGTCACAATTCTTTTGCCAGCTTTTCAAATGAAGAAGTTAATATGGAACGCTAGAGGGGTGGGGAACCGTGCCACGGTGAGGAGGCTAAAGTATCTGGTTAAGATTCATAAGCCGCATGTTTTGGTGATTCTAAAGCCTATGATTGATTCTTCCAAAGAAGACGAGCTCAAGGACTTGTCGGGTTTTGACGTGTTTCTGGCTAATGACATGAGTTTGGCAAAAAATTGGGTCTTTGTTATGGCTTCTGTACAGTTGAGGATCATTGCTTCTCTCAGGCTCTATCTGTTTCTATGTTTGATTGTAATATTGGCACTATGGTTCATGCTACATTTGCCTATGCTAGTTGTGATGGTATCACACGTAGGGATCTTTGGGACCACTTACTCTCTCTTGCTCACTTGAACTTGCAGACCCCATGGTATGTGGTAGGCGAATTCAACTCCATCCTTGCTACTAGTGAAGAAAAGGGGGTAGGTTTCCTAACAGCATTTATATGAATGACTTCAGAGAGAGTGTGTCCTCTTGCTTGCTTTCTGATGTTGGGTACACTAGTTCTTCTTATACTTGGTGTAATAATCGTTCTGGTGTTGAGCGTATCTTGGCTCTATTGGATAGGTGCTTGGTTAATGTAAGGGCTCATGATTTTTGGATTAGTGTGGCTCATCTTCCTCATGCTCATTCTAATCATTCCCCTATCTTGGTGGAGGTGGCTCATCAGCGATCTTCTGGTCCTAGGCCTTTTAAATTCCGTGATGTTTGGCTTGATGATGATGGTTGTATTTAGGTTATCAGGAATTCTTGGCAACAACAGGTTGAGGATATGGGGGTTACGTCCTTCTGTTGGGTCCTAAAAATGGATCATCTGAGAAGGGATTTGCAAGCTTGGAACAAAGCGTCCTTTGGCACTGTTTTTGAAAAGGTTAAAAGGGCAAAAGAGATGGTGGATGTAGCTTAAAAACGTCTGGAAGATCACTTCAGTGAAGGGAATATGAATCTTTTGTTGGTGGCCCAGTAGGAGTTGGAGGTTGGTTTGAAGCATGAGGAGAAGTTCTGGCATCAAAAGGCTCATTGTCAATGGCTACAGGAAGGGGACAAGAATACTACTTTTTTCCATAATGTCGTTAAGCAGTGAAGGAGTAGGTCCATAATACATGCTATTAAAGATGAGAGGGGTATTTTGGTGGATGAAGAAAAACACATTCAGCAGGCTGGGAGTGCTTTCTGTAGGAGCCTTCTTACATCAAAGGGGTGCAGGTTGGATGACTCTATTCTGGAATGTATTCCAAAGGTTTTGACTAAGGGGGATTGCTTGCCTATTACCATGGTCGCAGATATGCAGGAGGTTTGGTCCACCCTTAGATCTATGCCAAATGGAGCAGCTACGGGCCTAGATGTTATCTCTCTCTCTCTTTTCATCTAGCTGCATGGGACATGATCAAGGATGATTTGTTTGAGCTTGTTAAATTTTTCATTGTAGGGGGTCGGTTCCACATGAATATTTCTAATTCTTTGATGATTTTGATCCCTAAGGTTGAGTGTCCTATGTCTTTTGCATAATTTAGACCAATCAGTGTGGGAAATGTTCTATAACGTCTCGTATTTTCCACAATAATTTTAAAAAAAAATTATAGGAAAATTAAAGCCAAACAGTAAATATCTAACTATCAGGAACCTATGTGTGCGGCTAGGAGACACCAGATTAAATGCACTACGCTAACCCTCTACATGCCTGCACCTGCAAATTAGAAACATTAGGAAAAACATATGAGTGATAAAAGTCACCTAGTATGCACCCCAAGGAAAACCACAGAAAACAAAACTATAATCAATTTTCCTTTTAAAATCATTTCGCAAACTATTTTCTCAAAAACCTCGCAAAACAGGCCCACACTAGCCAAAACTACAACTGGGGCTCTACTAGTCCAAAGCCACAAGCAAAGGCCCTCAATGGCCAAACCCACACACACAGTGAGTCGGGAAGCCTGGTGCCAGACAACCTAACTTTGGCCACAAGTAGCCCACTGAGGAGCGACCATAGTGTTCTGCACTGCCACGGTGTGCCACCCTATGCAAGAGCCAACCACCATCCTGCAATTCTCCCACCAGGAGAACCCTCAGAAAGCCAACCCCTCCTTGGGAAGGCTGTCCTGTCTCTCAAGACGTTACCAACTATGGGGCACGTATCCCACCCTCACTCGCCACCACAGGGCCCACCTCTTCACAGCGTCATCCACACACGGTGCTCGGGAGGGAGTGTCATACCTCCACACCCGAGCCTCAGTGCTCACAACGACAACAGGAGTATCATACCTCCCCGTCATGCCACAAGACACCTCAACCCACGGACCACAACCCTAGCAAGGAGACGACAGTCAAGGAGTCTCATACCTCCAAGACCCGACGCCCCTCAGGCTCAAGTATCTCAGCCCCCAACCACAACCAGGGAGTCGTGCCCGACCACCTGAGAATGTCGTCACATTCCCTGGTCCCGACGACACGGTCCCAAACTGTCTCGTCCCGCACACAGAAAACCAGGAAAACATTTTCCAAAACGGGCCAACTATTTCTTTGAAATCCATTTTCCAAAACCATTTTTCATTTCTTTGAAAACTCTTCCAAAACCATGGCAAAACAGCACATCAGGTGTCTTAGGGGACCACCACTGATGGCCCACAATCCCATTTTATAG
Organism: Posidonia australis; assembly: GCA_024699735.1. Lineage (NCBI taxonomy): Eukaryota > Viridiplantae > Streptophyta > Magnoliopsida > Alismatales > Posidoniaceae > Posidonia > Posidonia australis. Next base: position 2,930 of record JAMKQA010249369.1, on the reverse strand, counting down.
GGACAATATAAACCAATCTGGAAAACCACTGCATTAAACTACAATTTCCAAAAATCCAGGAAAAACCCAAGCAAACGCTTGGCTGACCCGTGCATATGGAGCGTGCGTTTGGCCCGAGCCCTTGGCACTCTCATCTAAACGCCAACAGAACTTGGACCAGGGGCAAGAACCTCTACCGAACCCACGCATATGGCCCGTGCAATCGGCCCATGCCCCTAGTTTTCTGTCAGAATTCAGGCGACATGCAGTAGGGCACCTGGAAAGCGACCGGGGTGAGAGCTCCAATTGGACCCCCCAAACAGCCACCAAAAAACTCAAATAAAACATATGTGTTAAACCCTTGAGTCTACTCCAAAACCCAACAAATAAAACTAAAATCCATTCACCATGCATCAAGATACAAAGTCGGAAAGACAGAAGGGTCAAAATGACCCAAATCACACCAACTGCCATAAATACCCATAAATTCCACAATAAGTTCCTAAAAATTCTAAAACATTAAATTTAGTCTATATTACATGCATCCTAGTCATTTCTACCATTTTACATGATTTCTACACATTAAAATGGGGATATGTACCTGAAACGACCTCCGACACTCTCCGACCGACCACGGCGAATTCCAGCGAACTCCGACAGCCACGCACATCCGCAGCCACTCCACAGCCTCAAGGACGTTGCTCCGGAGCTTCCTACACCGCCTCGAGCCACTACGAGCCACCACCTTTGACTCTCTGGCCCTCTCTCTGATCACCGACACTCACCCAGGAACAGAAAGAGGAGTGAAGAGGAAGAAGGAGAAAATGGAGGAGTGGAGGGGAAAAGAGAGGAGGAAAGGAAAGGAAAGGAGGAAGCTGAGGCTCCGGTGCCTCAAAGAAGGCTTGCCCCAAACTCGCGTTATATACGCAGGGGAAGAGGTCGTCATGCACTTGTCCGCCAACCTCCGACACGCACACACCAGCCAGTCCTCGACCACCCACTAGCCTCACCGCACACAGTTCAATGGCCAACCCAAGGCACGAGCCAACGGCTCCCCGCACCAACCACCCAACCACCAGCCACAACCAACGACCCACGAACACGAGCCCCACGTGAACCCACACCTGGGCCCACAATGCCAAACCACACACAGGGACACGCAAACATAAGCCGACCCACGAAGCCCAAGCCCAAAAGCACAAAACCGCACAACGGGCCTCGGAAAAGTAACACCCGTCCAAGAATAAAATTCATAAAATGTAAATAATTACAAGATGAATTTTACGAGTGTTACATCCTAACCCCCTTAAAAGAAGATTTCGCCCTCAAAATCACTAGGTGAAAAGACACAGGTACTAGGCTAGGATAGCATCCTCACGCTCCCACGTGGCCTCCTCGGCTCCATGATGACGTCGTCACACCAAAACTAGTGGAATTACCTTATTCCACAACACCTGCTCCTTGCGATCAACAATCTCAACGGCAGCCTCCACAAAGGACAGATCTTCCTAAAGCCCTTCGACTGAACTGGGATCACATGAGAAACGTCAGCCAAGCACTTCCTCAACATGGAGACATAGAACATGTCATGCACGAACGACATCTCTGGTGGTAGATCCAACCAATAAGCAACCTCACCGATCCTCTAGGTGATCTGGTATTGGCCAATATAGCGAGGACTCAACTTGCCATGCTCCCCGAACCTCATGACACCCTTGGTCGGCGACACCTTAAGGAATACATAGTCTCCCACCAGAAACTCCAGCGGTCTTCGCCTCCTATCAGCATAGCTCTTCTGCGGACTCTGCGCAACCAGCAGCCTACTACGGATCAAATCCACCTTGTCCGCATACAACTGCACAAGCTCTGGACCAATCAACTGACGCTTGCCCACCTTCCTCCAGCAAACCGGCAATCTGCATGGCCTACCGTACAAAGCTTCGTACGACACCATCCCAATGCTCGAGTGATAACTATTGTTGTAGGCGAACTCAATCAGCGGAAAATGGTCCTCCCAACTCCCTTGAAAGTCTAAGGCACATGCTCTGAGCATATCCTCCAGCGTTTGGATAGTCCTCTCTGTCTAACCATCCAACTGAAGATGAAATGTTGTGCTATAGTTGAGCACAGTGCCAAAGGCCTCCTGCAGAGTTCTCTAGAACCTTGAGGTGAACCTCGTGTCTTTGTCTGACACGATGGAGACCATAACACCATGCAGCCTCACCACCTCGGATACATACAACTCCACCAGGCGGTGCATTAGAAGCTTCACCCGGATGGCCAAGAAGTGAGAAGACTTGGTTTGCCGATCCATGATCACCTACATGGTGTCATTCTTCCACTAAGTCTGCGGCAAACCAATCACGAAGTCTATCGAGATGTGCTCCTACTTCCACACAGGAATATCCAATGGCTGCAATGTCCCTCTAGGTCTCTAATGCTCTGCCATAACCAACTAGCAGGTAGTACACCTTGTTAGAAATATGACATTAATTTTGATGATTATTTACTTGTGCATATTTTCATAAAATATTTTAACTTGAAAAAGATATAAGTGTCTTATCATGAAATCACAAACGGCATACCGACATCAAGAGCGGCATACCGATCTAGCAAAAATCGGAATGTAAATCGGAACTCCGCAAAAATCCAAGATGAACCAAAAACGGCATACCGTGGATCGAACGTCATTCCATTTCAGGAAAAATTGGAAGAAGCAACGGCACTCTGGAACAAAAGCGAAAAAGAAAAGAATGCATGTGAACGGCATACCGTTTCAGGAGAAAACGGCAGACCGTTGAAGTTGCGGTATACCGTTTTGCTCGTGAGAAGAAAACTAAAGAGCTTTTCCGGTATACCGTGGTCAAAACGGTATACCGTTCAACTAGCTGTTTACGACCGTTTTCTAGTCGTTAGACACAGATCGAGGCGATCCGACGGCTATAAATAGG
>JAMKQA010249368.1:0-14884 GCA_024699735.1 Posidonia australis | reverse complement strand
ATTCAATTCCCGCATGGGGGTTCTCATGTACTAAACATCCAATATGCGGACGATACTATTTTATTCCTAGCTGATGGTGCTGAAAATATTGTAAATACGAAGCGCATTCTGTGCTGCTTCCAATCCTGTTCAGGGCTTAAAATTAACTTTTCTAAATCCTTCCTAACTAAGATTGGGGTTGATCAAGCCTCAATTGATAAGGCTTGCAAACTTCTTGGTTGTAAGTCAACAGACTTGCCTTTCTCATACTTGGGTTTACCCCTTCATTATAGGAAAGCCACGCGTAGGGACTGGCACCCTGTTGTTGAGAAATTGTCTTCAAAATTATCCCACTGGAAAGCTCATTTTCTTTCTCTTGGTGGCAGGTTGACTCTGATTAACTCAGTCTTGTCAGCAATCCCCACGTACTTTATGTCTGTATTACATATGCCTAGGCAAGTTGAGAAAGACATTGATAGGATCTGGAGTAACTTCCTTTGGAAGCCAGATCCTTCTATCAGGAAAGGGATGCATTTAGTTAAGTGGGGCTTAATTTACAAACATAAGCAGCAAAACAGCTGGGGGATTATTAATCTTAGAAACTTTAATTTAGCTCTTAAATCTAAACTAGTTTGGCAACTATTTTCTTATGATAATCATGTCATGTGGAAAGACTTAGTGAAAGTCAGATATTTGCATTATTCCTGGCCTAGGGCTATTTTAAATACAACAACTAACTATTGCTCCCTTTTATGGCTTAGCCTTAAAAGCAGCTTTAATACAGTTACTGTTTCTCTTCTCACTTCTTGGGTAATGGGGAAGATACCTTATTCTGGGAACATATTTGGTGGAATGGCAAAAAATTAAAGTATCTGCTCTCTCAACTCTTTTCTATTTGTAGATGGAGGAAACCCTCCGTTAAAAAAAATCTGTGAGATTTATGGGACTGACTTTAATAAGTTGTTTGATATTTCTAAAGTCCTGCTAAATGAGTGCAATATTTTGCAACCTCAACTGGATACGCTGGCAAATATAATCCACTCTGTTCCACTGGGGATGGAGAGGGATGACATCTCCTGGACCCTTACCTCTTCTTCTAAATACTCTGTTAATTCTTGCTACAATATTCTGAATGATGATGGTTTAAGATTCAACCTCTTTGAGCAGGTATGGCAAACTTGGGTTCCGCTTAAGGTTAAGCTATTTTCTTGACTTGTTCTTCATAATAAGAATCTCATTAAAGAGAACCTGGCCAAAAGAGGCTGGGTTGGCTCTCCTAACTGCATTTTTTGCAATCTAAATGTTGAATCTAATAATCATTTATTTATGTTCTGTGAATACGTTTCTCAGATATGGCAATTCTTCATGTTCTCTGATTTATATCCTAGCTTTTATAATATGAGCTACTTATTTCAGCATAAACCTGCGCTTAAGTTTAATTTAAATAATTGTGGCTGGTATGTCTTGATTCAAGTTATTCTCTGGGTAACCTGGAAAGAAAAGAACAACAGAATTTTTCGTAGTGCTTTTAAACCTACTTATCTTATTATTTTGGATATCATTGGGCTAATGAGTCTATGGTTAGATTCTCTTTCACCAGGGTTTGAGACGGAGGATCTGAGGAATTCATTATCCTCTATGAAAGTTGCTTCGACTGCGATCTGATCCGCTTCTTCAGATGCTTCTCACCCTGCCACTGACACCAACCTACGGCAATCTGCTCCTGCTGATGATATGGGGCAGTAGTATTATTAGTCTTATTCTGTTATTTGAACTTGATTCCAACTTGGGTGGTGTTGGTCTGTAACTATTGGCAAGAACATTGTCTTATTCTCTTTTCGTGATTTTTTTGTGAGCTATGGACTCTTAATTTCTTTGGATTTTTCCTTGGTATAAATATCTAATGCTACTTAACATTACCAAAAAAAAAACTTTTAGCATCTCTATATGTGAAATATCACTTGAATTATTTTGTTTGACCGCATATTACAACAAACGCTTCCCATCTGCACTGAAACGAGTTGATTGCAGGTTTTTAGTGATGGCAGCTAATTTTCAACTCGTCTTACAGCAAGTTATGGCCTGCTGAGATTATTTCTCTATTGAATTGTATGATTGTTTTGGTTTGGACTCCCACAATGGGATTAAACTTCTTCTTGTTGTAGCTTCTGTTTAGGATGTCCAAAATTGGACTAGGAGTCAGCACATTTATTCATAATATTTAGGCATTTTTTCATGTCAAAAATTTGAAAAGATGTGTTTGTTGAAGTTTGATTAGTATCCGTGGGATGACGGCAAGTGGATTGTGGTGGTGGTGATAGTGGCTGTACCGATGATGGTGGCCAATGACAGAGGTGACAGTAGTGACCGACAACGGTGCATGGTGGTGATTAACGGTGGCGACGGTGGTGACCCACGACGGTAGACGGTGGCGAGTGGGCGCTGGTAGCGATATGGCCGACGATGATGATGGTAGCTGGTGAAGGTGGTGTTGGTCGACGATGATGGTGGTAGCCAACAATGAATGGCAACGACACGAAGGGGAGTGGACAGTGATTGGCGGCAACGGCGATAGCAATATAGCCCTTTTTATTAACTTATAAGTGTTTATTGACCATACAAACAAAATAAATTTTTATTTATCTTCATAAAAGCTACAAAAAGTATAATTTAATAAAAAATCAATTTTTCTCAATAAGTAACGTAAGAAAAAGCATTTCCAAACGCAACCTTAATCACATTTTAATGCGTGTTATTTGAGCTATTTGCTTTTAATACATATCATCTCGAGATAATTTGATGAGGCTTAATAGTTGCAATGTTTATGCATTATTTGTCATCTACTAGTCTAGATTTTGCTGTCTTGTCACTATTCATCTAATGTGTTGATCTGCAACACCCTACGTATCCACTGTATTTTTTTTCACAAGCATTTCCATTTCTGGGTCTGAAATATAAACACATATGCATCATCCTTTCTTGAAGGAAGTCAATGTTCCTTTCTTTATTTTAAATTTTTATTGTATATATATTTTTTATTCCAAAGGTGGCATGTCACGGCGGTGGAGTCATTTGAGGATGAAGGGGCTGCAAATCTGCAAAATGACTGGTTCGTCAGTGTCAAGGTATTCTTTTCATCCAACTTAGTTGAGCAAGCCATTTCTTATGCTTAGATTGAGTTTGTCATTTGATCCTAGTCAAAGGTGAATAAGGTCGAAAACCTAAAGATCTTCTCAGATTTGGGGATTGTTGTTTTGTTATTGTTTGATGAAATGAGAAGCTTGCTCTGTCTGTACACCTGAAGTTTCATACAACCTTTGGAATCTTGCCTGGAATAGTAGTCTGGCTGATAGGGCATTATTTTGTTTCTTATGTAAATATAAATGTCATGCCTTAAGCATCTTTAAATGGTTTATTTTCCCCGAAAGGAGGTGAATGAGGCCCCTTACTGAGAAATCATTTGGAAGCTTTTTTTTTAACGATAAAATATTGTTTGGAAGCTTATAAGTGAAAATCTACTGGAAGAAAAGAAAAGGCAAATAGAAATCTAGAAATGGAAGAAAAAATTCAAATAATGGAAGGACAGAAAAGAAGGTAAAAACAATCATATTCATCAATTCCTCATCTTCTGTTAAACTGGTTCTATTGGGATTACAGTTGATTACTATTTCTCATTTTCTACTCATTTTAAATGAATCAATTCCATCTCTTCTATTTAATTGGACATGTGAGTCTTTCGTCCTCCTGCACTTCACAATTAGAATATAACGATAATATTGCTATGATACATATGTATTTCGAAATAATTTGGAAAAAAAATCATGAGTTTTTTTATTTATTTTTTATTAGTGGCGTTCATTATACCAATTGCAGTTTTATGTTTTGTTATGAATGTCTACTGCAAGCTTTTTAAGTGGCAAATATCTACTTCAAGTTAAAGTATAAAAAAAAAATACATACAAGGATTTATGTCATTTGAGTTAATATTACATTATATAAAGGATCTTTAAAATTTAAAAAAAAAAAAATCCAAAAGTAGCACATGTTGATTTATGATAACTATCTTGTTATGATAACTATATTAGTGGCCTCGTGATTTGCACCAAACCTTAGTTTGTAGAGATGTTTTTGTACATATTTCGGTATAGTTGTATACTTTCTTGAGGGTTTGTTCCTCTTTTGCTTTGAAAAAAAAAAAACTTATTTTCGTACAATGAACGTGATGTCCTTTGTTGGTTATCTACTTTTAATAAATTTTATTTATTTTTTCGAAATTTTTTTTATAACTCTCAAAGACTTTCTCATAATTTTTTAATTTTTTTTTTAAAATTTAACCAAGATTTAGTGCGTACAAAGAAATTTCGACTAGTAGCGAAGATTCTACGAGGACTTCTAACGACTCTTACGCCGCTATCCTAAAACCTAACTACATCTTTTTCTATTAATTACATCAATTTTAAAATTAAATCCAACAATAAACAATATAAATAAAAGAACTGTTAACTGAAATAAATTAAACTACTTACTTCTCCAGAGTGTTCTTGATGTGTGGTCGAGTGACTCCATCTTCATGTACATCGAGTGGGACAAAGCATGTGCATAAGTTACCAATTTCACTGTAGAAGGTTGGACAAAAAAAGAAGAAGCAGTACACTAGAGGAGACAAATATCATTTCAGTAAAGGAAAACAAATGCCTGTGTGAGAAACGCCCATTGGATCACTGTTGCAATAGTGATCTGTGAATGGAAAAAAACATCAGTGCTAAAAACACACCATATATTCACTACTGATCTCAATAATTTGCTAGATTACTCCAGCACTTCATCTTGTGATTTGGATGTCTTGCAATCTCAACTGGACTCTCAGTCCGAAATATTGCACTCCACTACCTTTGGTGTGGATAGGGATGCTATCTCCTGGACTCCATCCCGCTCCTCTACCTTCTCTGTGAAATCATGTTACTCAAGACTGAATGATGATGGGCTCAGATTTGACCTGTTTGAGCAGATTTGGAGAACATTCGCTCCCCTCAAAGTCAAACTATTCTCTTGGCTTGTCATGCATAACAAAAATATGTCAAAAGAAAACTTACTCAAGAGAGGGTGGACTGGTTCACCTATGTGTATTTTCTGTAAATTCAATATGGAATCTAATCAGCATTTGTTCATGTTTTGTGATTTCGTTTCACACATATGGCAGTTTTTCTTATGCAATAGACTATATCCTGGATATTGTAACCTTGGGCACTTATATTGGCATAAACCCGGCCTCATTTTTTATTTAAGTGACATTAACTGGTTTCTTCTGATCCAGGCTATCCTTTGGGTAACCTGGAAAGAACGGAATGTCAGGATTTTCGCAATATTTCTAAGCCTGTTTTTGTTATTATTTCTGATGTTATCGGACTAATGGAGTATTGGTTAAAATCTCTTCTACTAGGTTTTGAAAAGGAGGACCTGAGGAGCTCCGTGGCCTCTATGAAGGCTGCCTGGGCAGAGAACTTCTCTGCCTCTTATGATGCTCCTCCTACCTCCACTGACTCCATTATCCCGACTGCTGCTGTCCCTCCTGTTGAAGCAATGGAACAGTAGTTTGTCCATTGTTTTTTTGATAAAACATTAATGCCATTATTTAACGGTCTGTAATATTGACAAGAACATTACCTATTTTGTGATTAGTACTTGATTCCCCTAGTCTTCTATTGGAGATTAATATTTAATACTAAATACTTATCTTTGCCAACAAAAAAAAAGTTACAACTTCACTCTAGAAGGTTGGACAAAAAAAGAAGAAGCAGTACACTAGAGGAGACAAATGTCATTTCAGTAAAGGAAAACAAATGCCTGTGTGAGAAACTCCCATTGGATCACTGTTGCAATAGTGATCTACAACCGACCCAACCTAGGCTTACATGAGCCTAAACTTCAGCAACTTTTGACTCTGCGAGATATAATTTGCGATAGCAAGATCCACGGGTTGGTTGAAACTTTCTACAGGCACGTGAAAACATGGCGCAACTCCTCGGATTTTCGACTTTCTTTCTACACTTGTTTCAAAAAAAAAAAGAACTTTAATTTGGTCACAACTTCAGATTCGTAATCTTTAATTTGGTAGAATAAGTCGTGATATTCACAGATTCTCTCGTCTCTACTCAATTACTCATGCATGATGCCGATTTTTCAACGGTGGTAACACTGGATCTGCTAAGAATTCTCCTTCTATATTTTATTGGGTCCAGTAGGCAATTTCTGGCAAACGCATTTGACTACATATTGAGCTTATTTTATATGATCTTCCTCTCTTACCACTCTATTCCCATACCTTTTGCATGCTTGAATGCTATTCCATTTGCTTTTGAACAGCAAGGGGAAAAATTACAAACTATACGATAGACCTTCGATCTGCCATATTTATAAGAAGTTATTCGAAATTAACACACAACTTAAAACAACCCATTTTCGAATAAGAAACAAAAAAGACTAAATTAATTTAGGCAAGCCAAGATAACATTAATCGAAATGTAATTCCTATGGACTATGGCATGGTCTGTTCCTCCCCATCTTCGTTCTCCTTTGACATCTCCTCCAAGGATTTCCCTTTCGCCTCCGGCACTATGAACGTAAACAGCAGCCCGAACAGGTTGCAGGCGGCAAGCACGAAGAGCGAATTCCTCACCCCGATGCCCGGCGGGTACCCTTTGTCTGTGTGATTCTTGTCCTGGCTCTGCGCTGCGTACAAGAACCCGAACGCCCCGATGATCGCCCCGGCCTTCCCTGCCGCGGCCGAGATCCCATGACACGTCGACCGCAGCCTCGCGGGGAATATCTCCGCCGGCACGATGAAGGTGGTGGCGTTGGGTCCGAAGTTGGCGAAGAAGAAAGTGAAGGCGTACATCACCACGAACCCAATCCGGTTGTCGCTCAACGTCCAGTGGTGGTAAGGAATGGCCAGCGCAAGCATGAACACCATCATGAAGAAGAACCCCGTCAGCTGGATCACGAACCGTCCGATGATGTCGATGAACGCCACTGTGAACCAGTAACCAGGGACGGTGCCGCAGAGGGCAATGAGGGTTTGGGCTCTGGCAATCCAGTACACTTCCTGGATGGCGTTCATGGTCGCCGCCTTCGGGATCCATCCGATGGCGCTGAAGATGTCCTTCTGGAACAGGTTCTGGCTGTAGAAGGCGATATCGAGGAGGAACCATGTCATGGTCGTGCCGAGCAAGTGGAGCCCGTGCCGACGGGCAAATTCTCTGGAGAACAGACCAAAGGTGTTGTCCCGGGTTGCTGTTATGACCTCCACCTTCCTCTGCTCCTCCTGGATCTCGACCTGCAAGACCATCGACATGTCGGTCGCCGCCTGCTTCGCGTTCTTCGCCACGAGGGCCGTGTAACGCGCGGTCTCCGGCATCTTCATCCTCCAGTAGTACGTCAACGCCGCCGGCACGGCGCCGAACATGAGAATAATTCTCCAGACGTAGTCGGCCTGCGGCACGGTGGAGCCCACCGGGTCGACCGAGTACGGCGGGACGTCGTACTTGCTCTTGAAGGCGGCGGCGACTATGAGCGTGACGATGCCGCCGGTGAGGATTCCGAACCCCTGCATCGCGAAGACGGCCGCAATGAAGGCGCCGCGGGTCCTTTTGTTGGCGTATTCCGACATGATTGTGGCGGAGAGCGGGTAGTCTCCGCCGATGCCGAAGCCGAGCCAGAAGCGGAAAAAGCAGAGAGTCGAGATCACCGACTTGGGGGTGTTGCCGAAGGAGAGACCGGAAGCGACGGAGCTGACGACCATCAACATAAGTGTCATGCCGTAGACTCGCTTCCGGCCCATCTTGTCGCCGAGCCAACCGAAGAAGAGCTGGCCGGAGAGGGTCCCGCAGAAGGCAACACCATTGACGGCGGCGGAGACGTTGGGAGGGAGGGATCCCGGGGCGCTGTAGCCGGGGTCGTAGTAGTAGATGCGGCCAAGGAGCTTGGTGACGAGGGAGATGCAGAAGAGATCGTAGGCGTCGGTGAAGAATCCCATGCCGGCGATGATGATGGCGGTGAAGTGGTAGAGCTGGGTCTTCGCCACGTCTAGGGCATTGAGAACTTGGAGCTGTTCTCTGGCCATGGTGTTGGTTGTTGGTGTTGCCGCTGCTGCTGCTGCTCTTCTTGTCTTCTAATTAACTTGTTCCCTGTGAGAATCGATGCGGGAGGATGAGGTTAATACATATACAAGGTTGTGTGCTATGAATGGAGCTTAATTATTTGAAGCAGGTGCATTAATTAATACATCGTTAACTCTAAAGACTCCACACTCGAATTTTTGTTTTACAATTCGTGTATGCTCTTCTGCTATTCTAGTTGGAGACAATTCTTACTTTCACAAAAGTAACAAGGAGAAGAAGGGGCACATACGTGGGTTGGGGATCGTATGGGAAACTGAACTGGATACCGCAACGTTGGCGAAGAGGTGTGCTATATATAATAGTGACTTGGGGCTTGAGAGTTGCCAACGTGGATTTCGGAAGTACGAATGAAATATTATCTACTTGCGCTATGTTTCGAAATACAACTTCCCAAGAAATTAAAGACTCAAGAGTCTGATTCTAAATACACACTTGCAAAAGTTAGTTTGACGATCATAAGAATATTAGTATTTATGAATTTTAAGAATATTAGTTAAGAAAATTTTATCATTAATTTTTTTTTTTTTTGTTATTGGTTTAGATTTTGAATATTTCTGTATTCGAGCTCGAACGAGTTTTTATCATCTCTCAACCAGTGTGACAACAAGGCATTGTCAATTTTATCTTTATTTCAATATCTAAAAAAAAAACTTAATCACCTTTTTTATTATTGAAATATGTACTTGTTGGATGCCTGATTGAAATGTATATTCTATCGAATGATGATTTTTTCTTGTTTATTCTAATTTTATATTTCATCAAAATGAAGTTGTATGTTAGTGTAGAGTTAATAAAATGTGCATAATGGATTGAACATTATCCTGTGATTGTAATGTGTGTAGGAAAAGGATAAAAAAAATAATTCATATCAACTTAAGAATCAATAATTAACGTACAACCGTATTGATTATGTATTAGTGTTCAATCTTATTGGACTGTGTTATATTTTTTTAATTATTAAAAAAGTTCCTCACTGTTGACATTCAACGTAGAGTGTACCTATAACTAAAGTTTAATTTGAACTATTGAAAGTTTGATAAGAGAATGAATGATGACATTATGGTAAATAGCAATAGTATTTTTAGATAATTGATTAGAATAAAATAGACAGATTAAGGAGAATTTGAAAACAAAGATGATAATACATCCAATTTCTATATATAGAAACTATATTTTTTAGGATTCCGTAGAAAGTAGATTTAAAGCGTGAAATGAAAGATAAGAAGGAATTTGAAAAAGAAGTGTTCGTTTTGGACTACTTCTGTAGTTTTTCTATGTTCTATCATTAGCCAAAAAACGATTCTCTTTAGACCACACCATTATTCAATGCAAACGTCACCCTTTCGGAACACCTGCTTGTAATCATGTAAGATGCTATTCTCTTCTCTTCTGGTGGACGAGAAGATGAACGCGCGGTAGCAAGCAACATTTTGTCTCGTGTTACAGAGAGAAAGGATCGCCAGCCACCCACAAACCTTTCGGCGTTTCTTGATGGTTACATCACCGCACCCACCTTTTTCCCTTGTTCCTCCGGATATGGCACTGAAGTCAAAGTTGTAAAAAGCGAGGATGGCGTCCTAGAAGACGACTTTGTTTCAATATTCAATCGATGGGTCACCCATCGTAGTCTTCAATTCCTCGTGAATGACTTGCTTGTCGTATGATTCTGCATTCTTTTCGAGGAAATGTTTCTTCCATGCTATTGTCATCATGCATGCTGGAAGCCACGCACCAGTCAACGTCGGATCGAGTCCCTCTGGCTTTTTGCAAGGAGAAATGCAATGTTTGACTGTAAAGGTGACTTTTGACCTTAATAGATAGGATTATGGGAATCTCAGGAAACTAAGGCCATATGATGTGTTTTGAAGTCATGTAAAATCTGACAGTAATCGGTCCACATGTGGTTTACAAGACTTCATTCAGACTCTCCGTGTGGGAAATAAACAATGTGAACCCGTTGATCTGATTGTTCTCTCGTATTCTGAGAGTTTTTCAGTGTTTTTGTTCACTTGGATCGTTTCTTCTTGCCTTCAACAGTACGTCTCAAATTTTGTAGATCATCGTCAGCAAAATTCGGTCTTTCCATGGTTATCTCTTTAGGACCAAATTCTTTTCCGACATGAACTCGCAACTTGAACGATTACAACGACATAAAAGGATGTACCCATTAGTCGTCTCTGTACCAAGTAACAGTCGTTCTAACTTGTTACTCATGAACAAGAAACTTGGTAACGGATGTGGTAGATTGTATATCCAGAAATTTAAGAACTTGATAGAAAACACAACACTAAATATAGATACAAACCCAAACAATTAAACTAATATTAAAAATCAACAACTTTGTTATTTCCAATGCATATCATTCCGAAGACAGATAACATATATAATACTTGCACCATGCCTCAGTGTCTTGTGTTGCCAGAGTTGTGCAATAAAAGTGCATATTAGGAAGAAGAGTAGAATAAAGAATTGAGATTGCATCATTGACTATTGATAGACACATCTGTGTTTTTTATTCATAATATTACACACAATATATATATGTGTGCAACTCCATCAATCTTTCACCGTATGGGCAACCACTAGTCGCTAGCATATAGCCAACGGATGGACAGGAATTAATGTGGCTGCAGGCCACAACAGGAGTACAGTACAAATGCATTAACTACGATCGGCCAAATGATCCAAAGAGGTGGTCACACCAATTTAATATCAAAGTTTGACAAGAGCAATATAAAACAAAAACATGTTTCTGACATTCTGCGTCATCAAAGTTTGAAGTTGAAGAGTCTTTCCATTATACAGCACTGATTACCACGACAGTCCACCTATACCATTACTTATTCGTTGCCGTTCATATGTCCTTACCCTGAGAAGTCGACACTGTCGAGTCAATACGCAAACAGAACAATTAATGCATGCATGAACGATATTCGAGCAGTGGGAAATGCGACGAACAGATATGAACACTGGCCTCGCTATCAACTCTGTTCGTGTCACATGAGAAATGGAATGAAGCCAATAAGAAATCGGACGTTTGTGGAATTGTGGGCCCCGTGCCTGATGCCTCCGTATGGACATGGAAACCGCGAATGTTACAGGCTATGTTTTCTTTTTTAAACCGTAATTGTCATATATTATTTTTAAACACTTAACTATGATAAATCACTATTATATGATATTTGTAGGAGTCGAACTTTCAATCTCTCGTATAATTACAAAGAGACTTCACTATTAGACCAAGTGACTGCAGACAATGTTACAGACTATATGCCTGTTGTATTTTCTTTGATCTTTCTTGGTGTACCTACAGTTTTTTTTCTAATTTTGCTGTCGAGACGATTTTGATGTTTATGCTTGGTCTTTTGTTGTAGGTTCAATGGTCGTCCTATCCCATTTACAGACTTCCTCGTTCAAATTGTATAAATAATGCATGGTGTCTTTTCTACATGTACTTTGAAAAAACGACGGTTTTGATTTCAATTATTAAATTTAAAATATTTTTTAATATATCATTTATTCTACCGTTATATTATTTCTTATTATAGAAGCCATGACATGATAAACAGAAATAATTTTATTCTATCATTATTAGTAAGAATAGATTTTAATAATTTTAAAATCTCTTCTACTTCTTTTTCTTCCTTTTCCTTTTTCCTTTGGTATAAAACACTATAGTACGATTTGGAGCTTACACCTTTGAAAATCTTGGTATTATATCCTTAGAGAAGAATCAGAAAATCCTTATACTTGAGGATAAATTTCCTTCTTTAAATTAAGGAATCCATCCTATTTTACCAACCGCTAATAACGTTCTTGTCCTTTTCTATGTTGCAAATTATTTATTGTTTTTGTTTATGTTATTTTACATTCGATCATATTATTGTTGATATTTACCTAAAAAATTTTTAACAATTAATCTTGAAGAGGAAAATAAAAATTAATTCCTATAATACCTACATAGATTTAGGATTAAAATAAAATCACATTCACCAAAAGGGTTGTTGTGGAATTCTCGTCCTTTTAGAGTTTTTTTTTTTGAAATCAATTATATAATTCTATTGAAATATTCACTTGACTATGAAACCACCACCAAGTGTCAAAAAAGAACACTTAATTAGAAAGTACTAGATCATAGTCATAAAATGTATCCCAAATATTACAAACCAGCGATATTAAATAACGTTCCCAAGAAGTCTAAACAGTATTAAAGTTTTAAGCATTATGAATCTGGTCCAGAGATCTGAAACGATCGATTGAATTTCAAAACGGTCATCCGAAATTCCTTGATCCAGTAGATCGAAACATTTCAGTCGACTGTAACAAGAGCCTAGGGCCAAACTAATAGGAATTCAGCATACTGAACCCAATTCGGTATACCAAAATCCCGTTTTTTGAAAAAGAGTCTCAGTCTTAGACCACTCGTTTGTTGGAATTATGACTTCCGATAAACCTCTCTCCAATGAACCATAAATCCTACATAAAACCACATTAGTAGCATGCCAAGTCTACTTCTATTTGGGATAAATTTCATCAAAAACTATTAAACATTGCTCGAGACATAAAAATCACAAGTCATGAAGTTCGTTCTCAATCATTGCTATTAAATCTTGAAAAACTCATCAAAATCTCTTAAAAAATTATGGAAAATTCTAGAATCACCATACATCCATGATTTCATGCTAATCAACTCATATTCATGCTTTGCAATTAAAATATCATCATTCTTTGAAGATTAAAAGTTTAAACTAGAAGAAAATAGAGATGAGGGTCGTGTACTCTGAAAACAATATCCGACGATCCCTTCTTCCCTGATGGCCTTCCTTTTCCTTCCTGACGTCCTTCGCACTCTAAGGTCTCTGGTGGCACTCCTCTCCCCACTGGCGGCACACACTCTTTCTCTCTCTCTTCTTCTTCTTCCTCTGATCCTCTCCCTTACCTCTTTCTTTGTTTCTTTCTGGTTCATCTCTTTCCCTCTCTCTCTCTCTCTCAATTTGCCTCTCGCAGTACCTCTACCTTCTCCCCATTTACGCCTCTACCTCCGTTGTCATTACTCGTCAACGACAATCACCGAAGATCTCGCCAAAATCCAAGATTCAGCATCATGGAAGGCTGCAGGCAACAATGGCTAGTAATGGGCACTGTGCAGAGTTGACCTCGGCTCCACTCAGATCCCACATGAGCACATGTGGCACACATATTGATTCAAAATATCACACAGTAGGGGAATTACCAGAGATAAAACCACTTAATCAGTTATAGTCTCACACAAAACTATAATGCATAGCTAATTATCTAGAGTATATGAATTAATTACATTCATCTTGGATAATTTTGGCACAGATATTACATATATAATCTTAAAATTCACGAAATGGATGTAAAAATTGTATTTTTAAATGGTGATTTAAAAGAATAAATCTATATGAATCAATGTGAAGATTTTATATTTAGTGGTCAAGAGAATAAAGTGTGTAAATTATTAAATCTTTATATGGATTAAAAAAGCTCCAAAATAATGGAATGAAAAGCTTGATAAAGTTATTACTTTTACTAGATTTGTTATCAATGATTATGATAGATGTGTATATAACAAAATGATTGGTAATAAATATGTAATTCTGTGTCTCTATGTTGATGACAATCTTATATTTGGTTTTGATATAAAATAATTAGAATTTCAAGTGGAATTATTTTATCTCAAATGCAGTATGTTATCTGATATTAAGCTTGCTTGTAGTCCTGTTAATGTAGCATTAAAATTACTTAAACATGATGATTCTCCTATAGCTTAACCTAGATATGCTTTAATTATTAGTAGTCTTATGTATCTTACTAATTGCACAAGAGTTGATGTTGCATGTGTTGTAAATATCCTAAGTGGATATACTATAAATCCTAGTAAGAAACATTACACTACAAGAAAATCGACGTTTAGCAAGGACAATATTCCTCGCATCGTCCTCGCACAGTCCTCGCAAAGTCCTCGCTAGACAGTATAACGAGGACTTTGCGAGGAATAATTGTCCTCGTAGCTACATACATCGTTAAATCAATACTGTGAGGATTTATCCTCGTAATGTGCTCGTTTATATGGAGCGAGGACATTACGAGGTAATATGTCTTCGTAAGGTCCTCGCCTTCTCCTCGTAACGCCTCGCTAAATCCTCGGTAAGTGCTCGCTAAATATAATGCGACTGTATAGTCGCTGCAGTGTTAGCGAGGATAATTCCTCGCAAAGTGTTCGCTAAGTGCTCGCCAGTTATCGTTATATTGGCGAGGACATATCCTCGCTATGTCCTCGCGAATACTGGACAGTAAAAAAAAAAATTTAAAATTCCATTAAAATACCTGTAACAATGACATTCAAATACATTCAACACACATACAGATTTCATAAAGATTTCACACACACACATTCAATGACATTTAAATTCCATTCCATTATACATCATAAGATTTCACATTCAAAGTTTTTACAAAAAAGTAGCTAATACAACACTGAAATATTTTAATACAAGTGGATAAATATAATACAGTAGCAAATACAAAACTCACTTTCTTCGAGAACCAACTTGCTTTCCTTTACCTTTTGAGTGACGACGACGTCTATACTCCTCGAAATCATCATCATCATCACTTCCCAAATCTTCTTGCTCGTTGTTATATCTTCTGATTATAAAGAACAAACATAACTTATATTATAAGTTTGAATTCAACCTGACAAT
>JAMKQA010249363.1:0-11542 GCA_024699735.1 Posidonia australis | reverse complement strand
ATGCTGACCAGCAGCTTAATTTGCTATTTCACTTTGAGTGTACTCTGTTATTTGTGGTGCAGGTTAATTGAAGGAGTGATACGCTCGGTTAATAACCTCCTTGAGAAGTTTCACCAGTCATTCTTCCTCTATTTCTTAACTTCTCCTAATAAATTTGTCTCAGTTGGAGTCTATATGATTGCTTTTGCTCTCCTTGCAGCTCCTCTTCCCATAGTTGCTGCTGCTCTTTTTTCTGGTAATTACAATTCAGAGGATACCAAATGTGCATCAGAACTCAAACATGCTCCCACTGCTACTGAGAAAGTAGAGGATGCAACTGGATCATGGCAATGGATCCATGCAGCTAGAGTGGTGTTCATGGTTCATCTTTGGGCAGTCATTGTATCATTGATGCCCCATTTTATCTCACGAATCCCCGATGCCACCCCCAGAAGCAGCACATTGGTTTGGATTTCGCTCTCTGTTGTCACTCTGTCATTCTTCTACATGATCATGGGCACCCGTTATCAAGGTTCTCAACATAATGAATGGCTACCTTTGAAAGCTGTCATGATCGCCACTGCCTCAATTGGTTTAAGTTTCATGTCCATCATCAACTTCGCTAGTGCTCAGTTCGGGTCCATATTCCTTGTCCCAATGTGCTTGATGGTGCAACCTGTGAGGAGGTGCAAACTGGTCCTTCTGACCGTTTGTAATTTGTTTCTTATCGTTATTGGGTTTCCACCAGCTGCAATGTTGATTGTGGAAGGCTTGCATAAGGGGTTTGGAGAGGTTTGCATTGGAGCCTTTTGGGGATTGACAGAGTCTCTGTGGAAATGGAACAGTGCAACTTATCTATACCTGCTTATCATCCATCTTCCCTGTTGGGTTCTATTTATGCATGTCTTCTTCCATCCTTGATGCATTTGGAGAGGAGTGAGAACACTCGTGTTCACTGTAATCTGAAATTACACATGGAATCAGCGCAGGCGTACGCATCAGGTAGCTGGAAATTGAGATATATAGGTTCACACCTTTTTCAGTGGTGTTCCGGCTACATGTAGCAAATTTCAACACCATCTCCAATGTTTCACGTTCTGATACCGGCAGTGCATTCATTTTAGCAAATTTCTGATGGTCATGTTTGTACGTGTAATCGAGATGTATCCAATCCCATTAGGAGCAGGGATCGTTCATTCGTTTGGGATTTTGAGAAGGTTCACAGTACTTTTCAAATACGTTGCATATGGACATTTTGTGAAGGATTTTTGTGTGACTGGTTAGCCATTCTTGTTTGTACCAAGGAAATCAAAGGAAAAAAAATTATAAAATTAAAAGGAAATAAGATGGATATGAAATCATAGGATTTTACTTTTTATTTGATTTAACAAAAGTGTTTGAACATATATAGAAAGTAAGAAAAAATATTTTTCCTTCAAATTTTACCTATAAGTGAGAAAAAGAATTAGACATTTTAAGTATGTATTAGAAAATAAAGAATTTGCTTTTTAAAAGAAAATGTGCATAAATATTATGATTTAAAATATGTTTTTTGTTCAAGAGAAAATAGTTTTTTGTTTCTTAGTTTTCTTTCATTTTTAAGTACGCAAATCCTCTTGAAGTCTGTTTTAAGGGGATTTAAGAGTGGGGGATCGGTAAAAAAGTCTTTTTCTAGGAGACTTTAAAGTGAATGTTTCCATAATAGTCTTTGAATATTATTCTCAAACACTCCAAGAGGCTTTTCTAGTGTAAAGTTGTCAAATAATGAAATAAAGTTCTAACAAAGTCCAAAAAGGTGGAACTTCGAAATACCACGTGTTCGTTATCTTACCACCAGTCAATAGCTGTCTAATCGCTACATTGGGTACTTTTCAAAAACGTATGCAAGAGAAAGACCCCTATAAAGACACTTAAATCCCTGACTCTTGAGCATGTTACCTACCTGCTTCCTACGTTTGGTAACCTTTAACGGACACACAAGTGCATCTCAATAATTAATGGTGAGAAAGTATTATTTTAGGAAAATAAGTGATTTATCAATATAACATTAAAATTTGCATATCTTAATTTATTTTTATTGGTCAAGAATAAAAAGATTTCACTGGATAGAATGTTATTATCTTTTTTAAATAGAGAAGAGAAGATCAATAAAATGTTTGCTACTACTTATAATAGTTATTCATTTTAAGAGTTGTTTGTTCAGTTGGATACTTTATCCTTATCTGTTGATAAGGATTCTATCTTCTAGACCCTAACAACTAATGGAATCTTCACTGTCCAA
Organism: Posidonia australis; assembly: GCA_024699735.1. Classification (NCBI taxonomy): domain Eukaryota; kingdom Viridiplantae; phylum Streptophyta; class Magnoliopsida; order Alismatales; family Posidoniaceae; genus Posidonia; species Posidonia australis. Next base: position 9,282 of record JAMKQA010249363.1, on the reverse strand, counting down.
AGTTGTTATACAATGTTAAATGATGAGGGACTTAGATCTATATACAAATCTTCCATTAAGAAATGTAATATACTCTTTAAAGTCAAAGTCTTTGCTTGGTTGGTATTACTTGATAAGATTCTTTCTCAAGCTAATTTAGTTAAAAAGGGTTGAAATTCTTGGGTCATCTCAATGAGTTCAGAAACTACACGTTTCTTTGGATCATTATAGAGTATTTCCACATATCTACTCAAAGGAAAGTCTTTTCATAATTGATAACTTTTGAAACCATAATCTGTTAAAGCGTAGATCCGGATGATTGATGGAAGAAACACAAGACATATCCCATACTTCTCGCTCCCACTGGCCGACTGATGGAAATGGACTAACCACCGAAGATATTTGTGTTACTCCGTCTACACTTGTTTGTACACGAATGCATGAGTTATACCAAGTACTCAGTAAATTATGGACTACTTCAAATCTTCGTTTTCGAGATCGATGATCAACTCCGCAAATATTGATCAAAACTTGAACCTGTGTATAGGTATGAAATTTGAGAAAGCACAACAATGGAAAATGGGTAGTCCGTATTAGTATCAGATCTATTCCTATGTTCCGATCTTTCCATTTTATGTATCCATTTCATGGGCAAAGTCTCTCAACTATATTTGAAAATTGATTGGTCATCCATAAATATACAAAAAGTGTCGATTTTTGTTTTGCTTCTTGCTCTCCAAATGAAGAAAAACTTGTCGGAAATCGCCGATTGGGTTGGTCCGACCAAGAAAGGCATGAGAGTGGAGAGCTTAACTCGAGTTAAGTAAAGATTGTTTGTCGCACTATAAAGATTTCTCATTACGTACTTTCTATAGTTTTGTATCCATGAGAGGTTGCATGCTACATTCCTTTTCTTCAGGTATAGAGCCCATTGGAGGATTCAAAGTCCAGCCTAAAGTAATAAGAACTAAGTAGGAGTTTTGAATCCCTATCCTTTCTTTCCCTTCAACAACGAGAAGTCAAACCTACCTACACCCTCAACCTATTGGTCTTCGTTCCTCTCCTTTCAGTCGATCCAATTCATGATCCATAAGCACCAATATAAGCTATAGCATATCCATCAGTCAATACCAACAGTAGTAGAGAAAGACCCAAAGAGAAAGAGCATTTCGCTGATGATGATGGGAGCTAACCAACAACACCAGTAGCATCTCTTCCAATTCCATGCCAAGAGCCACCACCAGGGCCTAGTTCTCAAAAAGGCCCCATACCAAGATGCGCTTATGATCATGGGCGTGATCCATAGCTGATGTTGGCATTTAGTAGTATCTATTTAAGCTAAACCCTTGACACTTTCAGAACGATATTGAGTTCCATATCTTGTTACATATGGATACGCCAAGTGTAGGGACAGATCCAGAGCCATTTGATTGAGATCATGTAGCTATAGCAAATCCATTTAGAGATCGAAATCCCATTATAGGTTCACCTATTTTAGTAGCGACTGTCTGGTAAGTCAAGCTCAAAAACCACTTTAGTTGATGTGTCTCGCTCAATGATGGGCAATGCAATGCGTTTGTGTGGCTTCATGAGCTGTTGGTTCATCAACTGAGCTCAAACAAGGTCTTGAACTAGATATATATGGAGACAACCAACCAACCTTAGATTCAAAACAAATACTTAAAGCACTATTAGATACTTGAAAAAGTTTGAAATAATAAGGACTTGCCGGATAAAGTCATAAACTTGATAGGACTATCGCCTCCTTTTGCTTGGTTGGATCAAATAAAGGACTAAGTAGTAGTCGTTGAGTCCTATCCCTACCTTAGTGACTCTCTGCTCCGATCTCCGTCTGTGCTCCCTACCTCCTTTATTCGTCCAGCAAACCAAAGAGGTCATATATATTTACGATCAACAACTCAAAATGACTTCCTTGTATGAAAGGCAAGCATACTCACTAGCGGCAAAATATAAAAATTCAAAACCTATTTAATTAAAAATGAGTTGCCCTAATTGACCCACCATAAGGGAAGAAGGCAGCGGCGTTAGAGGTGGAGATAGGTTGTATAATTACACCACCTTCTTGCCCCAAGTGCGGATCACAATGCATAACTTATTTGTAATCGAGCATAAAATTGGAAGGACTAAGTATTGTTGCGAGTCATCTACCATGCAATTGAATAAGTGGCTATCGCTAACTACCTCAAACTATACGTACTATTTGTTTATTTACCTGTAAGGTGGAAAGCATCACTGGTCCATGAATGACGGGGATTAAATTGGTTTTAGACTGTTTTTGACCCAAGAAACTAACTATACTTTAATTAGGGCATATGGCTTTCTAGTAAAGTCTTATCCCAAAATATGTACAGAGGATCCCCAATTCATCCTTCCAACAAATGACTCATATTATCCTAGATCTTTTCATACATTCTCTATCTCTACGTTTCCCAGTAAATACAGCCATATATCGTATTGCATTGATTTAGACATTGGGGGAGGGGAGTGCAGAACGGATACTTAACGCAAATGCTTAAAAAGATCAACAAGTATGGATTTTCTTGGATAATGCCTGATCAAGTGAGACTATTTTATTGTCTATGATCCTAAAGGTTGATATTGATGGCCATGCCAATAAGTATGGTTGGATAGGTTGGAGGGGCAGATGGTGTTAAGGAAAGGATAAGGACGAGGGTCTCATATGAAGAGATATAAACCATTCTATGGGAATCCTAGGGAATCCTACTACAAAAATGGTAGGAGTCCTCTGTCTAGGTTAATTTTTAGGAGGGAAGACGACTGAATCAGGTTTCATCCTTTAAACAATTGACTTGCGCTAAGACTTTTGCTTTCTCAGGATAAGAGATTGGACCATGACCTCAATGCCTTTCCAACTTACGCCGGTGAAGAAACTGAGATGTTGATTGATACCTATAAGTAGCTCCCTAGTCCCTGAGTGACACTGTGACCATACCGGTGGAACCCTGCAAGGCTCTCCCCTACTGGGAGCGTGGAAGCACTCGAAGAGACCCGATATGGTCACGACGAATACGGCGAATCCGGACAAGAAGACTAAACTCGAAGACACCAAAGGAAGATAAGAAAGGATAAGGAAAGGAGTCGCGACCTAGTCTTTTAATGGAAAGATGAGGAAAACCAAACACACAAGAAAATCAAGAAGCAAACAAGATGCAGAAAACATGTGTGTTCTGTGTCTAATGGATAAATGAATGCGGGCCAGAGAAAGGGTAAGGATTCTGGTTACGCATGGGGAAGGGGTTAGGCACCCCCATGCGTCCGAGAAAACTCGATCTTTCTAGGTTTCCTACTTGTCAATAGTCTATTAAATGTGTGCTTGCTTATTCTAAATGCTCATGCTAAAGATGACTGGAGATAACATGCCAAATCAAAGAAAAGAAAAGAAATAAGGGAAAAAGTTAATCCGAGGGTTAAATGTAGGCATTGAGAATGCCGCTTTACTGTACGCCCTTGGGCGATGAGAAAAATCGTGAAAGTCGAGAAATTCTCAGAAAGTGTCTCGCAAATCAGCGGAAATTTGGATAAATCTGAGAAAATCAAATTGAAGAAAATAATCCTCTTTTCGGGACAATGTCGACTTTGTTAAGCCTTTTACTGTACGCTCTCTAGCGATGGAAATCCAAATCTAATCTAAAAACGCGAAAATCGGAAAAAATCCGGGAGACGATGAAAAATCGAGCTTGAAGTGAGCTAAGAATGCGTGCACAATGTAAGGAAGAAAAGGCAAGAAAACTTGCATGAATGCTGCGACAAAATATGCAAAATGCCAGTGAGAGTGTAAAAGTGTGAATTCTAGGGGTCTTTATGCAAAAACCCAAGTTTGAATGAAAACAGAAATTCTGAAGTCTAAATCATCAAAAATACATAGGAAAACACATTCTATGCAATTATGGAGAAATCTAGGGTCAAATGTGTAAATATGTGCATTTTTGGTCAAATTGAAGGTTCCTAGGAGTGAAAATGCAATTCTGCCATTAAAAATGCATTTAAAGCAATTCAGTGGAAATTCAGGGTAAAATATGCAAGAAAAAGGATCCATGAAAGTTTCAAAGGCAATTTAGTAATTTTACCCTAGAAAACAGGCATTCAATGTGAAATCTGTAAAGTGTGGGGGCTAAAATGCAACTTAACCAGAAAAAACAATGTATTCAGAAGAATTTTAGAAGACTTAAGAGGCTTAAAATGTAATTTTACCAGAGAAACTAGCATTCAGAACAATTTCAAAAGAGTTCAGGGGCTAAAGTGCAAATTAACCAAAGAAGATATGCCTTTAGAAAAGTTTCTGAAAAAATTCAAGGGTTTTAATGCAATTCTATCAGAGAAATATGCATGTTATGTTATTTTGATGAAGATCGACGGTTTAAATGCAATTTAACCAGCAAAATATGCATTCAGAAATGTTTCAGAGAAGTTTAGGGTCTTTTATACAAAAAATATTGGATTAAAATGCATGAAAAGAAGCTCTAGGGGTTTTTGTTAAACTTTTAAACCTAAAAAACATTATTTTGAATGCTCAAGGAGCATAATGCAATATTTTCAGTTAAAACTTTATTCAAACGAATTAAGAAAAATGATCAGGGACCTAAATGTAAGAAAATGACCTATTTGTAATAAAGAAAAAGACCTAAATGTAACAAACAGAAAGTTATAGAATTTTATTAAAAGAATTTTTTTTTAAATTTTTTAAAAGGAAAAAGGATCGACTGCCGCCAGCGACGAAACTCCGCCGTTGACGACTGCCGGAGGGGCTACTAAAGGCAATCCCATGGTCTGATCTGATCAGACCCCGTGGGAAGCAAGAAGAAGAGGTGAGAAAGAAATCTAACGACTCTGATGAAGGATCGGACGGCTAGTTCCTTTCCCCCGCCTCGCTCATCGTCGTTGCTGTTCCGGCGGCACGCTCGAGAAGACTAGGGCTGCTGGAGGCGGTGGCCTGATGGTCTAGGACCTCTGGAAGGTTGAGGAGGAGAAGTGGAAGATGTCCGAGAGCATGGATACGAGGAGAGACGCGTAGGTGCTTTCCTCGATCGATCTCGCCGTCGACACTGCAAACTCCGACGTGCTTGGCTAGGGAGGCTGCCCTGGGCTCGAAATGGAACTCTGGCCACTCCGGAACGCTGAGGAAAATTTTGATGATAACAATTTTGTTGTGTTTAAGCACAGGTGGCTATAAAAGGCCATGTGAAGAAAGCAATATACAGATTTGTAAAACAATCATATATGTAAGTGTTATGAGATGTAAAATCATATATTTGTATTCATGAGATGTAAAAACAATATACTGATTTGTAAAGGTAGATTATACAAGAAAGGATATGTAAATTTTTAAGTCACATGTAAATCGGCATACCAAACATTTTCAAAATACCGAATCAGGAGAAAACGGAACATCAGACGGCACACCGAAATTCAAAGAACAAAGGATATTGAAAGCAAAAACGGCATACTGAACATTTTTGGAATACCGAATCAGGAGAAAACGGAACATCAGACGACACACCGAAATTCAAAGAACAAAGGATACTGAAAGCAAAAACGGCATACCGAATATTTTCGGAATACCGAATCAGGAGAAAATGGAACAACAAACAGCACACCGAAATTCAAGGAACAAAAGAAGCTGAAAGTAAAATCGGCACACCGCAATATTTCGGAATACCGAATTAACCCGACCGTTACAGATTTCGGTCGACCGATTGAATTTCGGCATACCGAATCTAATGTCAGTAAGCAAAAGATTTACTAGTCGTTAGTCACACTTAGAGGTAAGCTCATCACTATAAATCAAGATCCATATGCACCTCACAAACCACTGAAAAATCCTGAGCTATCATACTTCTAGTGCTTCAAGTGATTGAGTCAAAATTCCATTCATACTTCGCTCTAAGTCATATTGAGCTTCCACTCCCATTCCGACAAGCTTGACAAGCAAGTGGGAGATCACAAGTTGTGCAAGGGTCACTCACACTATCAAGTTGCTTTGAGTTATTCTTTAGGAAGGAGAAGGAAATTGCTATTCGAGGCAACAAGCAAGGTAAATTAGTTACTTGTAAAATTATAGTTATTGAATAAAAGGGTTAAGTCTCAAGTAGGGAACTTGAAGAGTGGACTAAGCCAGGGTTGGCTGAACCACTATAAATTCTCTGAGTACTTGTGGTTGAATGTTTATGTGATTGATTTTTATCTTCATAAATTTGCATATCAAAAGCTAAAACTTAACAAAAATCAGAGATTCTCTATTCACCCTCTCTAAAGAAGCCTTAGTATCCAACAATTGGTATCAGAGCAAGGTTATCTAGATATAGATTAATTGTCTACTAGATGACTTCTCCCTCATATCACAACATTGTAGAAGGTCAAAGCATAAATAGGCCCCCTTGTTTGATGGAATAAATTATAACTATTGGAAGTGTAGAATGATAATCTATTTGAAATTTATAAATTTTGAGTTATGAGATGTTGTTATAAATGGATTCACCTTAAGCTCAAAATCTTATAGAGAATGGAGCAATGAAGAAAAAATCCTAGCTCAATTAGATGCAAATGGACTAAAAATCTTGTTTTGTGCTGTAAATCAAGAACAATTTAATAGAATTTCCAATTGTAAATCCTTACATGAAGCTTGACATGTTTTACAAGTCACTCATGAAGGAACTAATCAAGAAAAAGAAACCAAAATTAACATGCTAGTCCACAAATATGAATTATTCAAAATGAATCAAAATGAAACCATAGGTGAAATGTTTACTAAATTTAATGAGATCACCAACACCTTACAATCTCTAGGTAAAGAATATTCTCAGAGTGAGCTTGTTAGGAAAATCCTTCTAACTACTGCTATTGAAAACCACTGCTATTGAAGAGGCTAAGGATCTTTCTAACTACTCACTTGAGAATCTTATTGGAAACCTTACATCTTATTAAGTGCAAATGAAAGAAAAAGAAAATGAGAAATCATTTAACAAAAAATCCATTACCCTAAAAATCACCACTGACTCAGAAGATTTAGATAATAAAGAAGAGAAAGAAATGGCTATGCTAACTAGAAAGTTTAAAAAATTTATAAAAAGAGGAAAATTTCAAAAGAAAAGGAACACTATTGAAGCCCCTCTATGCTTCAAGTGTAATAAACCTGGACATATTAAAAAGGATTGTCCTTTACTAAAATCTAGAACATTTAAAAAGGACAACAAGAATAAAAAGAAGGCTCTTCAAGTAACCTGGGATGAAAGTGATTCATCTTCTGATGAAGATTCATCTTCAGATGGGGAAAGAGCAAATATGTGCTTCATGGCCCTAGAGGATGTTTGTGAATCATCTCAAGCTAATGAAGACTATTCTATGGATGAATTAATTGAAGGATTTAATGAACTATATCAAAAATACAAATCCTTGAAATCAAATTACAAAGAATCAAATTTAACCATCACATCTCTCACAAATCAAAATGAATCATTGATAAATGAAGGAAAAATACTTCTTGATGAAAATCATAAACTAGACAACAAAAATATTGAATTAAATATGGAAATTGATCATATGAAATATAAAATTAAGAATTTAGAAAATAATATCACATCATTAAAAGACAAAAGCAATGACTTACTTGCAACCATCACAAAATTCACAAAAAGAAAGGAAACCTTAAACAAAATACTTTCTTGTCAAAGACCATTCTTGCATAAACATGGAATTGGTTTCCCAAGATTTCAAGAAACTCCATATGAGAATGGATTTGTTAGAGTTATATCAAATGAAAATAATGTGTTTGTTGTAAAGAAAAGAATGACTCAAAAAGGAAATATTTGGGTTCAAAAAACTAACAAATTTGGACCCAAAATGATATGAGTACCAAAATCATCTCTCCCTTCTTGTAATGCAGGATGAAATCAAAATGGATCCTTGATAATGGATACTCACGGCACATGACCGGAGAACGTGATCTATTAAGCTCCTATACTGCTAAAGAAGATGGTACGGTGACTTTCGGAGACAATGTAAAAGGAAAAATTATCGGAATCGGCCATATTGGTAGTTCTGATAAACCTTCTATTGAAAATGTATTACTCATTGATGGACTGAAACATAATCTCCTAAGCATCAGTCAATTGTGTGATAAAGGATATAAGGTTATCTTTGATAAAAAGAAATGTCTCGTAACTGAGTCTACTACCAGTAAAGTTTTATTTGTTGGAAATAGAAAAAAATAATATATATAAAATATGTGTTTCATATAAAATTAGGTTATGCCTTGCTTCTACAAATGATGATAAATGACTTTGACATAGACGACTTGGTCATGCTAGCATGAGTCAATTATCCAAGATATCCAAAAATGAAAATGTTGTTGGTTTACCTAAGTTAGAGTTTCATAAAGACAAACTATGTGATGCATGTCAATTTGGAAAACAATCTAAATCCTCATTTAAAGCAAAAGATTGTATTTCCACTACCAAACCACTTGAACTCATCCACATGGATTTATTCAGTCCAAGTTGAACTTTAAGTTTTGGAGGAAAAAGATATGCTTTAATTGATGATTTTTCGAGATTTACTTGGGTTTTATTTTTGACTAATAAAAATGACGTCTTCTATGAATTTCGAAAATTATGTAAGAAAATACAGAATGAAAAGGGGTTTAAAATAATTAAAATAAGAAGTGATCATGGTGGAGAATTTGAAAATGATGACTTTGAAATGTTTTGTGACGAAAATGGCTTTATACATGATTTTTCTTTTCCTAGAGTTCCTTCACAAAATGGAGTAGTAGAAAGGAAAAATAGAACTTTACAAGAAATGACAAGGACCATGCTTTGTGAAAATAATTTACCAAAACATTTTTGGGCCGAAGCTGTAAATACCGCCTGTTATATTTTAAATCGTATTTCTCTAAGACCTACTCTAAACAAAACTCCTTTTGAACTATGGTTTGAAAAAGTTCCAAAAATTTCATATTTTAGAGTTTTTAGTTGCAAATGTTTTATTCTCAATACAAAAGACAATTTAGATAAGTTTGACTCAAAATTTGATGAAGGTATCCTTTTAGGATATTCTGCAAGAAGCAAGGCATATAGAATTTATAATAAAAGAACCTTAACTATAGAAGAGTCTATGCATGTAATTTTTGATGAAAATTCAACTAAAATAATCAATGAAGACGATGAATTTGAAATCTATGTAAATAATGAAAATAGACACGAGATAAATAATTCTAAAGATAAACCTAAATCATGGCAATACGTGTCTAGTCATCCAAAAGAACTC
>JAMKQA010249358.1:0-21273 GCA_024699735.1 Posidonia australis | reverse complement strand
GCAGAGCACCAGAGACCTGGAGGGACTTTGCAGCCGTTGGATATTCCTGTGTGGAAGTGGGAGCACATCTCGATGGACTTCGTGACTGGTTTGCCGCGGACTCAGAGGAAGAACGACACTGTGTGGGTGATCGTGGATCTGCTGACCAAGTCTGCTCACTTCTGGCCATTCGGGTGAAGCTTCCGATGCACCACTTGGCGGAGTTGTATGTCTCAGAGGTGGTGAGGTTGCATGGGGTTCCGATGTCCATCGTGTCGGACAGAGACATGAGGTTCACCTCAAGGTTCTAGAGAACTCTACAGGAGGCCTTTGGCACTGTGCTCAACTATAGCACGACATTTCATCCTCAGTCGGATGGTCAGACAGAGAGGACTATCCAGACGCTGGAGGATATGCTCAGAGCATGTGCCTTAGACTTTCAAGGGAGTTGGGAGGACCTTTTGCCATTGATTGAGTTCACCTACAACAATAGTTATCACTCGAGCATCGGGATGGCACCGTACGAAGCCTTGTACGATAGGCCATGTAGATCGCCGGTTTGCTAGAGCGAGGTGGGCGAGCGGCAGTTGGTTGGTCCTGTGCTTGTGCAGCTGTATGCGGACAAGGTGGATTTGATCTGGAGCAGATTGCTGGCTGCACAGAGTCGGCAGAAGAGCTATGTCGATAGGAGGCGGAGACCGCTGGAGTTTCTGGTGGGAGACTATGTGTTTCTGAAGGTGTCGCCAACCAATGGTGTGATGCGGTTCGGGAAGCGTGGCAAGCTGAGTCCTCGCTATATTGGCCCGTACCAGATCACCCGGAGGATTGGTGAGGTTGCTTATCGGTTGGATCTACCACCAGAGTTGTCGTCTGTGCACGACGTATTCCATGTCTCCATGTTGAGGAAGTGCGTGGCTGACGTTTCTCATGTGATCCAAGTTCAGCCAGGAGGGCTCTAGGAAGATCTGTCCTTTGTGGCGGATGCCGTCGAGATTGTTGACCGTAAGGAGCAGGTGTGTCAGAATAAGGTGATTCTGCAGGTCTTGGTGCGGTGGCGGCATCATGGAGCCGGTGAGGCCACGTGGGAACGTGAGGAAACCATCCTAGCCCAGTACCCGTATCTTTTCGCCTAGTGATTTCGAGGGCGAAATCTTCTTTTAAGGAGGTTAGGATGTAACACCCGTAAAATTCATTTTGTAATTATTTACATTTCATGAATTTATTTCCTAGACGGGTGTTACTGTTCCGAGGCCCGTTGTGTGGTTTTGTACTTTTGGGCTTGGGCCTCGTGGGCTAGTTTCTATTTACGTGTCCCTGTGCGTGGTTTGGCACTATGCATTGTGGCACTGTGCTTGTGGGGCCTGATGTGGGGTCCCCGTGGGGCCCGCTTGGGTGTGGGCTGGTGGCTAAGGCTAGCTGTTGGCCTCGTTGGTGGTGGCTAGCGTTGGTGGTGTGTTGGAGGCTAAGACGCACAGGTGGGCACGTTTTCAGCTACTGCTGGTGTAGGTTTTATAAGCTGCACCGCACTGCACCTCTCCTCGCCACCCGTTGCTTTCTTCTCCTTCCTTCTTCTTCCTTTCCCCTCCTCTTCGGCGGTGCGCTTCTTCTCCACCTTCCCCCACCTTCTTCCTCCTTTTCTCCACTTTTCCTCCTCCTTCTATTCCCTTCTCCTTCCCCTTCTTCCTTTCCACTTGTCCCCTCACCTCCTTTGTTTCCCCTGCATCCCCTTTGCGCGCCCCGACAGAGAGAGAGGAAGAGGTCGAGGGAGTGAAGCGGAGGGCTGTGGTTGCTCGTGGTGGTGCGCGGAGCTCGCGTGGAGTGCCTCGTGGCCATGGTTGCGTCGAAGTTCGCTGGAGTCGGTCGAGGATCGTTGGAAGCATTTCTCAGGTACGCATCTCCACTCCTTGCAATAGAGAGTATGGAATTGGTAGAAAATGCTAGGATTGCATGAAATCTAGGTAAATTTCCTTTCCTAGAATTTATTGTGATTTATTGAGGATTTATGAAGCATTTATGGGCATTTATGCCAGTGATTGTGTTTTGGGTCGTTTTGACCCTTCTGCCTTTGTGATTTTGTATCTTGATGCTTGGTGAATGGATTTTAGTTTTGTTTGTTGAGTTTTGGAGTAGACTTGAGGGTCTACACTATATGTTCTATGCAAGATTTTTGGTGTTTGTTTAGGGGGTCCGATCGAAGGTCCCAGTTAGGGCGATTTCGGACGATAGGGTTTGGACCGTTTTCTAGTTTCGCAGAATTTGGCATACCGAATTAGGAGATTTTGGCATAACGATTCTGTTTGGCATACCATTTCTCTATCAGTTTAGGTCCCTTGGTCGAAATTCGGTCTTCCATTTTTGGACGGTATACCGAATTTAGCTTGAGTGTTGACTATTGACCCCAATTCGGCATACCGATTTAGAATCGGCATACCGAATCAGGAGATTTCGGCATACCGAATCTGATTTCGGCATGTCGATTCTGGGCCCAAGTGAGTTTTGCAATGTGTTTTGATGGCTTTTTGGATGCCGTGTTTTGTCCTTGTGAGAGGGGATTGTGGGCTATCAGAGGTGGTCCCTTGGGACACCTGATGCGCCGTTTTGTCGAAGTTTTGGAAGAGTTTTTAAAGGATATGGAAGTGGTTTGGAAAATGGTTTTCAAAGGAATGGTTGGCCTGGTTTGGAAAATGTTTTTCCTGATTTTCTGTTTGTGGGCCGAGGCAGCGTGGGACCGTGTCGTCGGGACCAGGGAATGTGATGACATTCTTGGGTAGTCGGGCACGATGTCCCCTGTTGAGGTCGTGGGGCCGAGATACCTGAGGCTGAGAGGCATCGGGTCCTGGAGGTATGAGACTCCTTGACTGTCGTCTCTAGGCTAGGGTTGTGGTCCGAGGGTTGAGGTGTCTTGTGGCATGACGGGGAGGTATGATATTCCTGCTGTCGCTGTGAGTACTGAGGCTCGGGTGTTGTCGAGTGTGGAGGTATGACACTCCCTCTTGAGCACCGTGTGTGGAGGACGCCCTGAGGAGGCGTACCCTGTGGTGGCCAGTGTGGGTGGGACACGTGCCCTGTAGTTGGTAGCGCCTTGAGAGACAGGACAACCTTCCCATGGAGTGGTTGGCTTTTGAGGGTTCTCCTGAGAGAGGGGAATCGCAGGATGGTGATCGCTCCTGCACAGGGTGGCTTCACCGTGGCAGTGCAGAATGCTGGGGTCGCTCCTCGGTGGACTACGTGTAGCTAGAGTTTGGTTGCCTAGTGCCGGGCTTCATGACTCACTGTGTGTGGTTTTTAGCCATTGAGGGTCTTTGCTTGTGGTTTTGGGTTCTACTAGCCCTGGTTTGTGGTTTTGGCCAGTGTGGGCTTGGCTTTTGAGGTTTTGAGAAAAGAGTTTGCGAAAGGAATTTAAAAAGGAAAATTGATTACGATTTTGTTTTCCGTGGTTTTTTGTGGGGCACGTACTGGGTGACTTTGGTCACTCATGCGTTTTCCTTGTGGTTTTGTTCGCAGGCGTAGACATGCGATTAGTTTAGCGTAGTGCATATAGTCTAGAGTCTGCTAGCCGCACACACAGGTTCCTCGTGGTTAGATATTTTACTGTTTAGCTTTAGTTTTTCCGTAATTTGATTTTTTTTAATTATTGTGGAAATTTTGAAACGTGACATCTACAGATACATAGAAGATAGTAACACTAAATTTAAGAATGTTTAAGCATATAAACGTATATCATATTAAAATAACATGTTTGAAGACAGTAACAATGATAGAAGATAAATTATCTTAGATAATACAAATTAGCCTCTCTATCTTATATAACGGGTAAACAAGTGACGGGTAGATGATAATCCTTACCTGTACCGTATGAGAACACAAGTAAAGCGGATGACGGGTAAATGAGTAATAGAGTAAAAATATGTTAACCCTTATCATCTAGATCTTTTTCTTTTTTACATCATCTAGATCTTTTTCTTTTTTACATCTTTTACTTTTTCTTAACTTTGATTGTTGTTGAGTTTTAGATCTTTTAGTAGAAGAGACACTTAAGTCTGTAGAAATATGTTGATTAGATTTTTCTTTTATAACAAAAATATTTTCAAAGAATGTGACTTCTCTTAGTTCAATAATTACATTTATTGGAATTTTACTTATATCAAACTTTATTATTAAAAATCTGTACACATATTGATTGTTTGCATACCTTAAGAATAGGCCTATAAAGGGGGTGGGTATGGGAAAGATAAAGCCTTATCTATATCCTTACCTTTTAAATTCTAACAAGTAAAGAGACGGGTATAAACTCGCATTCTCTAAGTTTCTACATTTACTCGTCCTATTATTCGTGGTAGAATATAGAACGAGTAAGGTAAATGGATAATTTGATAGATTTATGTTTAAGAAAAAAACTAGAATGTTTAAATATACAAACATTTATCTCTTTAAATTCAAATACATAGAAGATAGTAATACTGAATTTAAGAATGTTTAAGCATATAAACGTATATCATATTAAAATAATGTGTTTGAAGATAATAACAATGATAGAAGATAAATTATCTTTTGACAATGAGAAGATAAATTATCTTAGATAATATAAATTAGTCGTTTCATCTTATATAACGGGTAAATAGATGACAGATAGATGATAATATTTACTTGTACCGTATGAGAATATGGATAAAGTAGGTAACAAGTAAATAGATATCGGAGTAAAAATATATTAACATTTATTTATATAAAACAGGACTGATTGTAGATAAATATCCTTATCTGAATTAGGAAGAGTGGAATTTACATTTCCTTCCCATATTTAAACCTCATGAACTTGAGAAAAAAAATTACTATCATTTGAAGAAAAAAAAAATCAAGGTGGAGAAACTTATGGTACCTGGCGCCGGCGGAGGTACCGAGCTCATAGGGCCGCACAAAAGTCCCTCCTTTGGTCATCCACCGTAGAAACAAACGAACGAATCCCACTTCGGGTCTCTCGCACTTCTTCTCTTGCCCATTTTCTCGGCTTTCTTTCCGCGAGGGAGCAGCAGCAACAGACGCATATTCCTCCCACTCGTCCATGGAGGCCTCTGCTGTCGTCCATTCCTTCCACGGTAAACGCTTCCTCGACTCTGGAGTTTCGATCTGCTACGTTCTTGTGTTTTTTTTTGTTGGATTTCGCATTTGGGTGCATTGCTGTGAGAAGCTCGGGTTTGTCCTCGATTTCTCATTGTCTCTCGCACTTGTCATTTGGACTGGAAATAACAACAACGAAGTTGCTGCCAAATTCTTGCATCTTGTGATTAAGTTCCCCAAAGGAAGTAAATAACAAGTCAAGGTTAAGGGGACTTGTATGTCATGATTTTCCGGAAAAAGAACAAAAAGTCGCGCTTCGTTTTGGATTAGTGTGGTTTTGAGACTTGAAGGATCTTAATTATTTCAGTCAAATATCATCTTAAATATCTCATAGTATTTTGGCAGTAACCTACGTAGAAAATATTTTGTATTACATTTTTTTTTGGTTAAAAAACACATCGACGTTTAGCATCTCAACTCGCGTAAATTTGCCACGTCCTGAAACCACATAGAGCACATGTTTGCCGCACACTTACATAGGAAATAGTGTAAGAACTAACAACCGAAGTGCCAAATGTTAGAATTGTTCCAAATTCCTAGAAAAGTTTTAAATATCACCAATTTATGTTGAAATGTCGTCATTTAAAGAATTATGTCTAGGCTCCCAGTTGATAGATTGTTGCATTGTAGTATTCCTCTACCAGTAGTTCTACAGGTTAAGTGTAAAAACATAAAATGAGCTAAGCACAAACAACATTATAAGAAACTACCTTCATCCTTATGTTCCGGAACAAGTTAAATACATGACATGGTACACAAACCTGGGAGCATATTTGCACAGAAAAAGTTGCCACCTTTCCAATCAATTTCAACATTTTGGTGGCTCTACTCTAGGTAGCCCTATGCTGTCAACCAACATACAGCAAATCATGAAATTTATCAAAACGAAGATGGTTAATAATGAAAGGTCAATTTATATGGATAGTTGAAGAAACAATAAAAATGAAAATATATTACTAATGCTGTTCAAGTGCAATTACCTTGTCACCCAAACTTCATTCTTTTTTCAATCCCTAACTTTTTGTTTTTATCCTCTCATTCTTAAGTTGGTTAGTGAATGGGTTTTTGCAATTACCTTGTTAAATTTTACACCCCTGAGTAACTATAGGACAAAAATCAAGTCCTTGGTCATTCTAAGCTCACATAATTTACATATATCCTTCTTATGTAACAACATTTGTTTGGTATGTCTCATGGCACTTGTCGCCACCTATCATATAATAACATATAAGCTGAATAGAGTGACAATGTCATTGGATGCATCCATATGAAATTTTGGCCAGCTATTGCTCTTGTGATCTTATTGAGTACCATGGTAAATGGATTTTTAAAAGAGTTGTAGATAGATTTATTGCGGTGTCTAGATAAGTTTTTTGTGTGTTCTCAAAGTGAACTGTGGTCTGTGGTCTGGTTCTGGTTCTCCAGCCCTATATGTGTCATCTCTAGGAGATCTTCCTCCACCAGTAGGTTTCCACATAAAGCTCATCTATTATGGTGGTGATGGTAGGCAGACAGGCCTAACACCCCTATCCTACTTGGTTAGGATTCCTACTAGGGTTTCTTTTTATCTATTGTTATCTAAACTCATCATCTTTTCTTTATTACCTACCTCATGAATGTATAAGACCGAATCCATTCGATTCCTAAAAAGGATTAGACAAATTGAGAAACAACACTACATTAGTGAAATTATAGAAGATCCAATTTAATATCCATATTTTTTTATTGAATTAAGTACAGTTGTATCTATTGAATTAGGAATTTTAAGGAATCCAATTCTTGCAATTTCTTAGGATATGCTCTTGTAGCTTCTAGGTCCATTTCCTAGCTAAAATTTTGAGATCATAGCATCAGTTGAAACTAATAGGTTAGCACTGTCAAAGAGCCAATATAAGGACTAGGAAACACAAAACTCTGATAGTTAGGGTCCATATAAAGCAACCACCAACACATGTTCTAATATCATAGATGGTCAATATCATAGATGGTCCACATGTTCTAATATGATCAGACCGACCTTGTTGAATGGAAAATACATTTCACTTCAAGGATCCAAGGGCCTGAAAACCTTACCGACATGGTAATGTCGACATCAGAATTGTCATTATAATTAGTTCAGTGATGCTCATACATTGTTCTCTTGAGAAACTAACAAAGCTCCTAAATTTCTTTTGTCTGAACTTGACAATTTTTAATATAACTAAATCTTCATTGCACATGCTGAATACCTAAACAAGGCTATCAATTTAAAGATTATATGATGTTCATCTGAAATTTTCATCATTGAAACCGACAATATTTCTAGCCTCCTCGAATATTTACTTTTTATAATGTGAAAGAAAGATGAGCTCCCCTATCACCGTCAGCGGTTGATTTTAACTGGTGGAAGAAACATTATGGCTCTGTGATGACTCATGAGGATAGTTTATTTACCATTTCTAATTCCCTGATTTTGTGATTTATATTGATGTTACTGATTTTGTAATATTTTGGATTACTATGGATCCACTTGATTGTTAATGACTATTGTTTTTGTTTAACATCAGGTGCCATAGGGAGACAACTTCTGCAAAATGGTATGTCAAGTAAAACATCACTTCAACAAGTTTTGGTAGTTGAGAGAAGGCCACTCTTTTCTATTCCGAACCCAAAACACATAGTCATGGTTTCTGCGAAAGCCTCAGTAACTTCAGTAGCAGCACATTCTGATCCAGAGAATGCCTCAACGCCGTTGAGCAAAAAGTTTTTGCAAAATTCTACATTTCCCAATGGTTTTGAGGTCAGGCCAGCATCAGGCATCTTATATTGTTTGTTGATTCATATGCATTTGATAGGTTAAGTGTAAAATCGTTTGATAGGTTAACTTTGTGTTTGAGCAAAATGTACTGTCTTAGAGTAATGATACTCTTTTATCTGGAAATTGAGGCATTTTTTATTGGTAAAAATACTCAACAATCCTATTTTTTGATTTTAAATATGTTTTAGGTCTCTATATATGGTTATCTGTGCTTATTTTCCTCTCATGTCATTCGCTAATTTTATTTTCTTCCACTTCCATTGTTTTTGTAGTCACAAGCTATAGATCTGAATGTTTTTTGCTTGTTCCAAAAAGCATTTCCTGTCGGTTTTTTCAACAGATTGGAGCTAGCTTTCTTATCTCATTATTATGATAATTATTGTTGATGGAAGGCGAGTTCTAGACTACCTAACTCATTAATAGGAAGTTCAATATACCTGTGGTAGTATTGGAGAAGTTTACCCATTTACATACCATCTGAATTGTGATGTATTTATAGATAAGTTAATGTCTCATGCTTGGTAGTTATTCAGCTAGAGGACAGCGTAATAGTTACTGTGTTTAGCAAGTGGTTCATTCTGAGAAGCTTTCTTAGTTTATGTATATCAGAGGCTTTATTTATTCATTAATAATGAAAGTGCAGGAAAATTGCAAGGATCGTTTGAAAGGAAAAAATTTATTTATTTTTTCACTTTGTTTATATGAAGTATATTATTACTGTGATTAGGTTTATTATATTCACCCTTCCTGATACAGATAAAAATTTCTTCAAATACTATCAAGAATAAATGGTTTCTTGCCTCAATTCCAGGAGTTAGTTCTTGAAGTATGCAACGAGACAGATGTTGCTGAAGTGAAACTGAAGGTATAATGAGGTCATCTTGTATATCTGTGCTAAATTACTTGAGTACAAACTTCATTGTCTCACCTACACTATTCATGAGTGCCTAATTATTTTTGACGTTACCAGTCATTACCTTTTTAATTTAACCATGATAAAATTCTTTGTACTAACCATGCTACTGATGCAATCACCTTTTTTCTTTAGGTTGGAGACTTTGAAATGCATTTGAAAAGGAATGTTGATGCTCCAAAAGTTGTAGCTCCTATTGTTTCACCCACAACAGCACCACCAATTCCAAGTGAACCAATGGTTGGATCAGCCCCTGAAAGCCCACCAGTCACTCCACAGAAATCCTCTTCTGTAGCCACCAACCATTTCAAGAACGCCTCATCTGCAAGAGAATCCAAGCTTGCAGCTTTAGAACCTTCTGGATCGAATGCATATGTTCTTGTATCATCTCCCACGGTAAGATTGACTTGCTACACTAAATTAGCTTTTGTTCCTTACTCTTTCCTGCATATTTTCCATTGCCCTCTCCTGTCCATTTGCTAGGCTTCTTTCTTTGTATATGCTAGGTTGGTTCCTTTCGAAGTGGAAGAACCATTAAAGGAAAGAAACAACCTCCAAGCTGCAAAGAGGTAACACCATGGATAACTATGCATAATTAATTTTTGTTCTTAATCATGCTTGGTTGAATCTAATGATTATTGATTAAGAAAAACTTGGTTTTTCTTCTGCTAAGTTATAAAAAGGTATTGTTAGAAGGGCTTTCTAATTGGATGAGTAAGGTGCATTGTTATTGATCTTGCAATTTCATCAAATCAGGGTGACTTGATCAAGGAAGGCCAGATAATAGGTTATCTTGATCAGTTTGGCAATGAACTTCCTGTTAAAGTGAGTTCATTTCTGCTTTCTTCCTATGTTTTTCTTCATCATTCTGGAACTACTAACTTGTATATTCTTCTTGTTGGAGTATCTTTATGCAGTCTGATGTAGCTGGGGAAGTACTAAAGGTTCTTTACATGGATGGAGGTAATGTTCCCTTTATTTTGAAGTGTAGACCAGTCTTTTAACACGAACATTGCATCTATGATGGGTGAGGAATTTTTTTGTAGTTTTAAGCAATTATAAATTGGAGGAATGCACACATTGTGTCGATGATGAATAGGGATGTTTTCTGTAGTTCTATCATATTGTGATTCAAACCATCCAAGATCCACTAATCTTTTTGCCACACCCTTGTGCTTCACTGCCAATCCCTCCACAATAGAGATAGACAATCCTTGATTAAAGCTCCATAAGGATGAGAAGTAGTGTTATCATGCTGAGTAGTCCTGCTTATGGTTTGAGCATGCACCTCACAAACCATGATTGTTGTAAAAAGATAAAAACTTGTGCAAACCGGTCAAAGTGCCTCCTAAATGCACTTCATGCACATCACACAAACACTTTAAGCAGTTCCACTACAAGCATACATACACATAGCTCTTGCATCCACGTGTGACAGAAGTACATACCATAAATGTTCTGAATTGACCAAGTAGATCTGTAGATGGCCATCCTATAATGCTAGAATTACCCTTTTTTACCTGTTAAAATCTGTTTATTTGGGAGACATTTTTAAAACCAGAGAAGCAAACCAATTTGTTTAACAATTAAAATCTATTTATTCTACAGAAGCCGC
The DNA here is from genome assembly GCA_024699735.1 of Posidonia australis. NCBI lineage: Eukaryota > Viridiplantae > Streptophyta > Magnoliopsida > Alismatales > Posidoniaceae > Posidonia > Posidonia australis. The sequence goes on along the minus strand of JAMKQA010249358.1, from coordinate 10,851 downwards.
AGGATATGGAGATCCTCTTGTTGCTGTCTTGCCTTCCTTTCATGGGATAAATAAGTAACTCCCTTTTCTCCAGCATGCAGAGGTATCATTCCATCGAATGCCGCTGCAAGTTTGGATATTTCCCTGATTCTCATTTCTCGAGATTTATCAGGCTTGTTTCCCATCACTTGCAGCTTAGGTTTGAGTATTACATGATTACTCTTTTATGTTCTAGAGTCCTTTTGTGAGTGCAAGGATAAAAATCTGTTGTCACACATTTTGTATTGTAACCATTTTCTTGATGGGTGCATTTATCTGAGTGAAGCTTGCCCTGAACATTGTCAAGTTTCTTTCTTTTTATTGGCACTAGATTCAAACTGGTGCACTGGGGTCCTTTAAGCGATACTAAAGAGAGTGCTGACAATTGCAGCCACATATGAACCATAATAGACATAACACAAATCGTAAGATATCACTTGTATAAATTGGGGGCATATGAGCTAGAACCTAGAGAGTTGGTGGGGGGGTGGGGAATACAGGTGTATCATCTAACACAGTCAAAAATATAGATTTGTCATTGTAAATTTTAAGAGATCATATACACCATTGGACTATCTATTTTAGTACATATGTGTCATTGAGTTAGTTTTTGAGTTATACTTAATAGAATATTTCTTGATGTTGTTAACTTTTAAACTTATTTTTCTTTTATACCCTTCTCTTAATTAAAAGCAAAACCTTAATCTCCATCCCTTCTTGGTTGGTGACGCTTTCTTTTGAATCCTTGAATGAGAATTGATTCTCTTTTACAATCGTCAGCATGGGTGTTATTGTTACTTTGTTGATTTCTGCTTCCCTTCCCAATCTCCTCTCCCTTTATTCGACATCATCCCTATAACCAAGAAATAGAAGTACAATTATTAAGGAGAGAAGAGTCAACAAAGGAGTCACCTTTTTGATGCTTCTGTGGAGGCATGTCTACGATCTCTAGGACTATCAGAGTCTTTAGAAGTAGGAACAAAAGAACATCGATGGAACGATGTTGGTGATGGTGAAGTGATGCTTTAGGGTGAAGGTGATAGGGAGGTTAAGCTATTCTTTTTATACACTTTGGTTGATTTTTTAACTAATACAAGTTACTTTTTAACGATTAGATGACGGTGGTGGCATTTGTATAGAAAAAGAGGGTATAGTGGTATATACTTGGAACTTTCAAAATTTATGATTGTAAATCCATATTTTTTACTATTTTAGATAATACAACTGTATTTCTCTTGTATATTGCAAGGGAGAATGTAGAGCTTAGGGAGAAGTACAGAAGGTGACTTAGCAAGTATAGACACTCTGATTTGTAGTTATTTGTTAGCAGATTTCTCTGGAAAAGTTTACCACAATTGTCATAAGGTATTTTCCAAGATCTACCCAAACTTACTGTGGTGAGCTCAATTCACATCTTAACCTAGCTCAATTCACGAGCCCAAAATCCCATTTAACCAAGTCATTACATACATTTCACATGTTATTGCATTAGCCTTTGTATGTATTTTACGTAGCCATTACATGTTATTGCATGTCATTTCAACTCAATGATTTATACTTTATCTCAAGCCATTGCTTGTATTTCACGTAGCCATTTCATGCATTTCTTAATGTGTTAAACTATATATTTCTTTACCAAGTTCTTGTATTTTTTTTCACGTAGCTATTGCATGCATATTATTCACATAGTCATTATATACATATATATTATTCACATAGCCATTGCATGCATATTATTCATAGTCATTACATGCATACATATTATTCATATAACCATTGCATGCATATATAGGTAGCTTTCACAAGGAGGTTCTTAGACTTCCCACCACTCTTGCACGCCATCCATGTGAGAGGTTCTAAAGTCGCAAGACTCTTGGATTTCTTGGCTTTTGAGCTCCCAATGGTTATGCATCAAGTCACTTAAATTTATATTTCTCCTCCCATATTAGGGCACCCATTATTTGCCCCCATCTTCATAGGGAATAGCAACAGCCACTTCCTCTCTCCCTCCTCTCCACCAAAACCCACATTCAAGCACTCAACTCTACTGCCACACAATACCACCTTAACAACAACCCACTCCTCCTCTCTCTCTGTCCTTTTCACGTAATCCACCTTGCAGCAGTCATTTTACTCTCTTCCTTTTCAAAAACCAACCCACTTTGCAACAGTCATCCTCCTCTCTTCCACCTCAGCCACAACCCAAGCACCCATAGCAGTCACCTCACTTCCACCACCTCACAACAGCCTCCCCCACCACCATTTCCAACCATCCGTCAACTCCTCTAGCCCCTCTCTTCCTCCAAGCCACAACCAACAACCCACATAACAACACCCATCTCTTCTCCTCTCCCCTTCCATAAACATAGCAGTCCTCTTTCCCTTTCTCTTCCTCTCAGTTCACCTTCACTTCTATCACCCACGTAACAGCACTTATTTCCTCTCCTCTCCCATTTCACAAACATAGCAGCAGCCTTCAACCTCACGTCCCTCTCTTCACCACCCTACCCCTAATGAAAAACTTTCACCCAAGCCTCCACAGCAACCCACACCTCATAGCAACCCAACAGCAGCAATCCACGCAAGCCATAGCCTTTGCACACACCAGCACCACCACTCCGACCACCTCCTCTCCCAACTCGCCTTCATCAACCCAACAATAGCCATCCACCCCAGCATTGACACCCAACAGCCACTTGACCACTCACCTCCCTTTCAAATAGTCCACTGTCTCCATCTCCTCTTTACTCCAACAAACAACCCTTTTGCCTTGCTTGAAGATGACCTGAAGGAGGAAGGGGGAGCTTTGTCTCTAGCCCACTAGAGCATCCTCACACCTCCTAGAAGTCGGATCAGAAGAGCCACCACAAGCAAATGTTGGGAAGGACAAGTATTCTTCGACTAAGTGAACTCTTTGTCTTTCCTACATAGCTTGACCTTTATTTACAGAATTTCATTAGTTTTGGTTTGTGTTCGTCATGAGATATATGATGGATTTGATATATACTTGGTTGTCTTATGTTTTCTTGCACTAGTTAGTTTATTTTAATGATGGATCATCCTTTATTTGCTGGATTTTATGGGTTTTAGCTTGTGTTCATCATGTGGTATATGATGGGTTTGACATATGCTTGGCTGTCTTATATTTTTTTACACTAGCTAGTTTATTTCAATGATGTATTATCCTTTATTTGTTGGATTTCATGGGTTTTAGCTTGTGTTCATCATGTGGTATATGATGAGTTTGACATATGCTTGGATTTTCTATGTTTTCTTGCACTAGCTAGTTTATTTCAATGATCGATCATCCTTTATTTGTTGGATTTCATGGGTTTTAGCTTGTGTTCATCATATGGTATATGACTGGTTTGATACATGCTTGGCATTCTTATAGTTTTTGCATTAGTTGGTTTGTTTCGGTGATGGATTATGGTCTATGTGAGGCTATTGGCCATTGAGCACTAGACCATGATCCATACCCAAGTATTTTCCTAGTTTCCCTTCCTTTCCTCCTTCTTTCAGAGTGCCATCAGTGGTGTTCATGTGCTCCCAACCCTACACATAGTCGGACGAGCACAAGAATGCTGATGTAACTCAATGGAAGGAAGATGGAATCATATATGCATCTTCTGGTATTATCTTGGCATGCTCTTGCTCCCCATTGCACTCTTCATGCATTATGGATGTCCCAAGGGACTCCTGTAATTGGTCATCGAGGTTTATGGCTCTTGAAGCCAAATGGAACCTAAATGGACCCATGAGATGGAGACAATAAGGGAGGCATTCTTGAATCGTTTTCTTTACAAGAATGTGTTTCTTGGCATTTAGGCCAGTTCATCTAATAGCCCTTTGCATGATTGCATGCATGCATTTTGCTTGGACGATTTTGATCCTTACCTTCCTAGTTTTTTTATTCTCGGATATATTATACTTGCTTTTACACGATTTTTAGAATCATGCATCTGAAGTAGCACTAGTTTTGCATTCCATCAAGAAAGGATGCTTACTATTCATTTTTTGTGAATCAAGCGTTCCATTCGGTTTTATTGGCACAATCTCTTTGTGTCGATACCTGATTCAGAGTTTGAGTAGTGTAGTTGAGCATTAGGTCATGTCTACAAATCTATTTTTGCATGGCTTTAGGCATTTGACATTAAGCATAGACACCCATGTGCACGACATTGTATATTGCCCATGAGCATATAGAAATAAGCTTTAAGCCAATAAAGTCATTTAAGCGAGCGATAAGTTATGAAAGACCGACTTGTCAGGCGCACCGGGGTGTCTAATACCTTTCTCATGTGTAACAGAGATCCTTACGTTATTTTTTTGGCACGAAATGACCTTTCCTCTGGTACGGATCATGCATATTTGCATTATTTTCATTGTTTTTATTACATTTTTGTGATTTTCCTTGCTTCCCGTTTTAAGTAGATTAAGTGACGACTCTTTTGCTTTTTATCTCTATTTATTACTTTTTGGTCATGGGTTTTTAACGTGACTTTGCTCGGTCTCACTTGTTTGGCCTTTTGCGCTTCGTGTGAGTAATCGTTGGCATGGTTACAACAAGAAATATTGTTCTTATAACCATATGAGGTGGCTTTAGTTGTTTTTTTTTAACTAACTAATATTGTAACAAAATCTATTAGATGTAATCTAGTTCTAGGGGTGTAAAAGGATGTTGAATTTTCTAATTGATTCATCCACGTTTCATAGTCACTGACAATTGATGTTATTGGAGTACATGTAATGGTATTTGTATTCATGACCCATTTCCTAAATCCATATGATATTAGATCTCAAGTATACATTTATATCCTTAATTTCATTAAAATACTCATTTTAATTTAGAACTGTAATCACACTAAAGTGTAAAAGTTGGGTTTTAAAATTAAATTTTTAGAGTTGTTCATTATTTTAAGTAATATACATATGATCTATACCTACCTTATTTTGGTACCATTCCAAGGCATTTCTTATTAAATTCTAGATGTTTGTTGATTTTTAATTTATAAAAAAAGTACGAATTTTTTTGTGCTAGAGTTTTAGTAAAGAATTTGTATCATTTTCTAAAAATGGATTCTTTTTAGTAAAGAATTTTGTACCATTTTATTACTTTATACTCATTTTCTAGAGGGTTAGAGATTTGCCATTATAAAAGAAAGTTTTGACTTTTTTTAATTTGTGAGTACTAATTTATGTTTTTTTTGTCATTCTAAACAAAATATTGCATACTTTTTTTTTGTAATACCTACAATTACGATCTACTTATTTTGATACTGTATGGTTGTTTTCTAGTTAGATTCTAGAAAGTTTTGAGTTTTCTTCTATTTTATTGAAAAATTGTGAGTATTAGTCTATAGTTTTTTTGGTATTTTATTAAATAAATTAATTTTCATATTTCCTAGGTGTGCAAAAGTTCTAAATTCGTATTTTTGAGTTCAAAATAATGGAGATGCAATTACAAGTAACATACTTCAAATTTTTTGTTTGATTTGTCTTTGAAATGATTTGAGCGGAAAAGCAGAAAAAACTCTAAACTCCCACTACTTCCTTACTTCAGGACACTTGTATTCCTTGAGCAAGCCAAACAATGCATTAGATTTAGTTAGCATTTCCATTAGCTCACCTTAATTTTGTAGCTCAAAACTCTAGCAAACATTGGTTGACAATTGACTCAAATTATCATTTTTAAATCATTTTCAATTTGGTTAGAATTTGACTAAAACCTTAAGTCAAAACTCATAGTCTGATTCTAGCTTAAAATCACATGCACATTTCATTATCATTTTTAATATTGTCATCTTGATCAGCAGACACATAAGCAGTCGATGAGGTTACAATCCCTACTCTACTATAGTACTACGGTTTCTCGTGCAAATGAAAATTGCCTTGGCCAACATGCCTCAACATTTTAATTTTCATCATATATATGCATGGGGATACATCTTTTTCCTAATGTCCAATTGGTGTCTAGACACCTAGGTTCACACTATTAGGCTCAGCCAACATAATTTCATATGAGGTGATTCATTCTCTTTTAACTGTCCTAAACTTTAGTAATCATGGTCGTATATGACAACTGGTTCTTTTGGAGTTTCACACTCTTATCATATTACCGATACCAAACCCACGTGGATATGGAATAATACTAAATTTGCTTTTCAAATCATGTAGGTTTTCCTCAAAAACCAGTTTTAAATCCTTTCATTACAAGAAACATTATTTTCATAAAAGAATCTCATTTCATATACATGGGATTCATTTCCAAAAACCACATCAAATCATTCATTTCTTTATCATAGAAAGCATTTCCACAATCCATTATCTCATTTATGTGGAATACACTTAAACACATGTCATAATTCATCATCCCATTCTTAAAGGACTTTCATCAAAATATCAAATGTCAAAAATCACTTTTAAACATTCACATTTTACTTTCATGCAAAACTCTTGTATATAGCCTTGGGGCCTGATTCGATATATCGAATCGAAAACTATAGATTGAATTTGGTTCAGATACTCAAAACAGTCGATTGAATTTCAGAACGACCATTTAAAATTCCTTGACCCGGTAGACCAAACATATTTAGTCGACCAAAACAGGATTTAGGAGTCAAATTGACAAAAAAAAGGACACATCGAAACCAATTCGACATAGCAATTTTTGCGAAATCTGTAATATGCACGAAGCCTTTGGTCACTCGTTTGCCAGAATGAGAGCCACCAGTAGACCCATCTCCAGTGAGCCATAATTCACACAAAATCTACCAAATGTAGTGTTCTAAGCCAACCATCATTTGAGATAAATTTCATCAAAAATCATAAACCATAGCTCTCGAAATAAAATCATAAAGACAGAGAGCACAAAAACATATACTATAGTACATTCCACATTTCCATAGTCTACAATAATCCATCATAATTCACATAAAATAGTATGATCCATTCCTAAGCATGCATCTAAGTCATTCTATTCCATTTCCATAATTTTCATGCAATTATCGTGATTTTCTACCATTAAACATAAAACACATAGGAGAGAGAGAGGCAGGACACATACCTGATTGCACCTTCGACGATCCACGCACAACCCTAGCGAGTCTCTCCCCATCTTCGACAATCTCCGGGCCTCCCGATCCTCCGATAAAGCTTTGGCATCACGGTCCTCACTCGGCTTGCACCTCCTCCTCTGGCCCCCACTCTCTCTGACTTGTACCTCCTCTGGTTTTCCTTCTCCTCATTTGTCCCTCCAACGCCTGAAGCCATGACCATCACCCTCCTCTTATTACTTCCCACTCTTGCCATCAACACCAATCTCGTCGGTCGTCTCAGTCTTTTCAAGGCTAGCAAGATGGGAAACGTCGAGTAGGTAAGCTACGGGTAGGCTGTTGTGAATGGAAGAAGGAAAGTATAATGCATGGTTTAACTAAAAGTCAACTAAGATACCATACACGACACAAGAGACACATAAGTTAGAAAGCCACTCAATCAGGGAAACCAAACTAACACAGCCACATAAGGAGAGAAGAACACACACTCGCGTCAACATCATCTTGATTATTTATTAATAAATTATATTACACAAATATTATAAATATTCTATGGTTTACACTATTCTAGAAAATCAGACATACGTGTTACATTAGGTGATGAAACTAATCGCTTCTACTATAATTAAAGGAGCTTTTGCTTTTCTCGCCTAAGTATCAATTATAAAGGGTCAAGACATATTTATTTCCTTTGTCATTACCATTTTTGAAAATTGTGAGTGGAGTGGATATAGAAGAAATATAGTTTGTTGAGATAAATGTTGCACCAACAACAGCAAGTTGCAAGTCGAAGGGACAAAGACCAAAGATTCCCTGTCTTCGTTGTGCATATTTTCTCAAGATATTCTTGATCCACCCCTTGTCTTCTATATTAGAGTTGTTTGTGAAGTACTTATTATCCATTTAAGATTTAAGAGCGTCAAGCCATCATCAATACAACGGTGGTAAAAGTTGATTCATCACTTACTGGATAGCTTGGAACAGTTGGGAATTGATAGAGTGAGAACTTAAAGTAGCATGGAGTACTCAATTTTTTTTGTTATTTATTTGCTTATTTAAATTTTAATTAATTTAATTTTCGTCTATAAGATCTACACCCACCATGAGTCTGACCGTAGCGTTCACGGTCCATACCATTGTGGAGCATTTTCCTATTATTTCATCCATACTGGAAGTTACTTCCTCACTATTATCGCATCTTAGAATGGTTGGAAAGAAATATCCAAAGGTTATTATCAATAAACGCCTGATCTTGACCACCACTAGGATCAGTCGGTTGCAGCAACAATTCATGAGACTAGATGGGCCATATGTGGCGCGCAGGTCATTCATGAATCTCACTCTATTATTTTCCCTCTCTATCGTGTCTTTTGCCGCAACCCCATTTACTCCCATTAACTAGGGCCAAACCATCTTTTGTGAACCTACACTGGTAGGTAACGAATACTCTATAGATAAAATTTTAAATAACTTTATGAAAATAAATCATTTGTAAATCTACTATAGACAAGAAATGGTGATGGAGTGTTACGAGATAGCAGGACAGGACCACCCCAAGCCATGAGCTTCGCAGATGCACTCAATGTGTCAACCATGCATGATTGTTACCCTAGTGCCATGGGAACACAAAACGTTAGGTTTTAAAATCAGTGCTACATTTTGATGGTATATACTTAACTTTCTTCTGGTATTTTTAAGACGAATTCGTATTTGGAACCTGACAAGGTAAATTAAATTCTATACTTGAGCATGAAAAGTAAAATGCGGTAAAAGAAGATAACACTGTCCAGTTAAATGCTAGATTTATTACCTTTTATACACATCTGTTGTTTGCCATCGGGCAATTAGCTAGCGATAGACTGAAAATCTGTGTCAATCAGCAAATTCATCGTCAATGTTTTTTCAATAGACTGAAAATCTGTGTCAATTAGCAAATTGATCATATCAATAGTTAATGTCTGCACGCCCAGTTTTTATTTTTCGAATGTTAGCAACACGAGAATCCCGATCTAGCTTCTACCATAGAGGGATCTCTACTTTTTTGGGTACCATTTTTTGACTATGATGATCCTTGATTGAGTTTGTAAAGTCCAGATATTAGCTTGATTCATAGAAGCTAGATTCTGACTAAATTTACAATAAATCAATTCAGTAAATCAAACTACAGATCTGCTAAAATTTTGCCTTCAATAAAATTCAGTAAAGGGAAATCCTGAACATATACATGTGTTATTATCACACATGAGTGTGCTCCTTCAACTTTCTCGTCTACACTCATGAGATATTATATAATGTGAAACATGAACGAAAATACGAGGATTCAAGTCCACACACAATATACGGAACATGTTATTACTGTGGCATAAATACATGAATGAAATGACTTTACGCGAAGCATGTGCCAAATAAGACTAAACTTTACACAAATCATGTAGCAGAAGTTTGAATTTCGTATACTCAAATAAGAGCAGACTTTTCTACGGTTGCCAAAACTTCAGGAAATCACAATGCCTGTTTAGAACCAATTCAACTTCTCTCAGAATCTTGGGACCAGAAGTCCAACCAGAGGCTACCTGCTGACCTTACATTGAAAGTCGGGCACTAGGAGCCAACAAGAGAACCTCAACAGTCTTGGTACATCACCCCCTGGATTAGTTAGAATCTTGTGATGATGAAGCTTGAATTTTGACGATTGGTTTTCGCCTCTCTTCTTTTCTTGTTCATGATACACTACAACGCATTCCAAATAAGGTCAAGGTCTTGATGAATATGCAAGGAATTACTTTATGAAACAATATGGCTGCATTAAAGTTCAAGTTTAACTCAGATGATTCGTATTTTCTTTACTGGAATTCATCTTTGCTCATCAAATAAGTCTTCTGGTGGATAATACACAGATAGATGTGGGAACAGCTCCACAAAGTTATTGTTCACTTTCTCCCCAAGGTCAGGATAGGGAATTAGACCTTTCAACATTACTCCGAATGGCAAGAATAGAGGAGGATCAGGAGAACTTCTCATTCCATCATAGAATCCCATGGCCACATCAGACAAGCCACCATCCAAGTAGGCGTTTACAATATCATCGTATGATTTCCCTAGGTTAGGCTTTGCCAATACAAGCATTGCAGTTTATCTTTTAGTGTAGAGGCATCAGGCATTCATCTCAAGAATGAATTGTATCACAAGTTGAAGAGTTTAAACTAGTGAATGTGAACATGAGCTGTAGGAAAGATATAAAGTTCCTGTAGGAAAATTGACAATTATAAAAACTAGTGAATGTGAATGTGAATTAGTAAATTTTCTTGGCATTGACAATTTATGTTTATAGATCATCAATACATGGAAAATTGACCACTAGCATTGTCATGCTTGATTCGACTAGCATTGCTTGTTCACAGTATGTGATGCTAAAAAAAACACAAGTTTTACTTGCAAGCCTCGTAAAAGAGGAAAAAAAAATGAATAGAACCACACCATTTTATTTCCTTTGTAATCAATCATTACCAAAACAGTTTGATTAAAAAATAAGTAAACAACACAAGGACATATCATTTATAATAAATAAAAGACTAGAGGAAAACAAACAATTATAAAAATATCCTTACTAGCTCAGCTCGAAGATCGTTGTGACTTCTTGATCCGCTCGTAGAACGAATCTCTTGCTTTCCATGGTTTGGCTTCCCAGTTGTGGACCTCTTTTGGAACTCTGTGTCTGTGGAAAAAAGATCACAGAGTCCATTCCACCTAGATTTAACATTAATCAATAATATATATG
>JAMKQA010249352.1:0-10501 GCA_024699735.1 Posidonia australis | reverse complement strand
GTGGAATGGTGAAAAATTAAAAAATACTTTACCAGATTTATATCACTTAGCCAGAATTAAAAAGGCTTCTGTTTTTAAAATTTTAGAAGCCAACACTGCGGATCCCAATGCATTATTTAGTGATTTCTCATCATTGGAAGATTCTGTGGCAATAAATGCACAGATAAACACTTGGCATTCCATTCTTAGCAGTGTTTGTATTACAAATGCACAAGATACTATGATTTGGCTTCCCACACACAAATCTTTCACTGTAAAATCTTGCTATGATTTGTTAAATGATGGTGGACTTCGCTTCAAATATTTGCATGAAATCTGGGATTGTTGGGTGCCATTGAAAATTAAACTCTTTACATGGTTAGTATTATGCAATAGAATTCTTACAAAAGAGAATTTACTTAAGAAGGGATGGCAGGGCAATGATGCATGCATTTTTTGCTCCTCTGTAGAAACAGTGAAGCATCTGTTTTTATCATGCCCTTTTGTGCAGTCTATCTGGCATTCATTCTCCAATGGATACATATACCCAGCTTTTAACTCTATTGAGGATTTACTTGCCATTCCACCTGCCTTTAAATTTGATGTCACCTTAGCTGGTGCACACAGTTTCGTTCTTGTTGTTATTTGGTTTGTTTGGCAGGAGAGAAATAATAGAATTTTCAGGGGTTTACACAGGAATCATTTTATGATTTTGAATGATATTACTGCTATGTTTCACTGTTGGATAGACTCTTTGGCTACAGGATTTGAAAAGGCAGAGAATTTACTAGCAATGTCTGCTTTCCAACAGAGCAGAGAGGGGGAGCAGGTTATGGCTCCTGATTGTGAGATGGACCTTGGCACTCCAACTATTCAAGGCCAAGTTTAACCTTTGGTTAACTGATTTTGCCTCTCACAGGCATTTTTGCTGGCAACTTTCAGTGTTGATTGCTTTATTTTTTCAACACTCACATCTTCTTATTTTTTGGCTATTGGTCACCTACTGTGTGATGGGGCTCTATTTTTGTATTATTAAGTTGGACATTATACCTTGCTCCACTGTGATGGTATCTTTTGAAGAAATAGAAAGAAATACAAACTATCGATTACCAAAAAAAAAAAAATTACACGAATCCATGGGTCGGCGAAAAATCAATTTCCAAGCACATTTCATTGATAGAACATACACTTAAGAAAAAAAAAATTTTCCATTAGACACACAAGATTAAAAACAAATCTAGGGAAATAGATTATTACAAGGCGACAATCATTTCACTGTTGAAGAAATTTTATTTGTTAGAATAAAGATGGCTACATTCGAGACTATCAGATTTGCCAAGTTGTTCATGTAGAGTTGATTGGTCACTGGCATCCACTCCACCTGGCCCAATCTACAAACTACATTCCCTTGGATATGTAACTTGAAAACCTCCATGCCAGTGAATCCCATGGCGATCAGAGGAAGGCGTTTGGCTACAGAAGATCCCTCAACTACACGCTCCAGTCCGTTGATGATCTGATATCTCGTGTTAGAAGATACCCCAAGAAAGACGTCGGAAAATGAAAGGAGTATATCAAAGCTTATGAAATCCTAGACATTTGTAATTGCTTATGGACTACAATTAAAAAGCTTTACCAATTCTAGCCAAGCTAAACGACGAATTGTTGAAACTCCAAAACTTGATTATTGAACCTAGATTATTTAAATAGCTCTACTCTAGTTTTTATTGGCCTAGATGCATCCTATATATCAAGTTATTCTTTCTTTATCCGTTTTTTTGGGTTTACAGACACAAAAATGCAGTCAAAAGGCATAGAGCCGGTAAGATTTCAGGTTGTTTTAAATTTTTAGCAGCATTATCAACCATGGCTGGTCCTCTTAGAGGTTGGACAATCTACAATAATGAAATTACTATAACCTATATATACATTACAAATAGTTTTGTAGGTGGGAAAAGTTGAATAGAACCATTTGTTCTTTTAGAACCACTTAAAGGATTAAACTTTCAAATAAAAACCTTTATGGATTTCTCTTTTATTGATTTTTTTTTTAACTATAACATCCCAAATATAGTCCACATTGTTTAGAAAAATTAAGTGGAACTAACTAAAAATCATGTGCAACTACAATATCAACTTCAACTTAAATACTTTAAACATGGTTGTTGTATCTAATATTATTATGGATCAATTATACCTAGGTCGTTACACTCAAAGAAGTAAAAGTCTAGACCAATTAGAAATGTAGGAACTGAATGTTACACTCAAAGAAGTAAAAGTCACCATTGATTTCCTTTGTGGGCACATCTTTGAAGCTTAAAGAAAGTTTTGAAGAACTTGAAAAAATTAAGATGTTAAGTAATTCGCACTCATTTAACTTTATCTTTCTTTATAATTTCAATATTGATAAATATGTTTATAATATTTGACATTTAACATTTTAGTTATTTTCCTTTATAGTTAATGAAGATAAGAAAAAAGAAAGAAAGGTTGACAGATGAGGAATCAATTTATTTGATACATGTAACTTCCATTTGATGTGCAAGATTCCATTTCTATATTCAACTGACTATTATGTGGATATTTTATTTAATACATGTGATAATGTATACGCTTTATTTCAATCATAAATGCCATTGCCACTTTCAAATGACAACATATATTTCATGCATACGAGATGCAAACGTGTGGTTAAAAATTATTGAATGTTGGTATTTTATTGAGCTAAGTTGTTCGGACATATTACTGCTGTGACCATGCCCGACTCGGAGGAAGGGGGAGGAGACCACAGCCATGCCAAGATGGCGAAGACGCAAGGATAGGATAAAAGAAAAAAGGAAAGGAGTCGCCACCTAGTCTTTTAAGGGAAAGACGAGGAAAACCACAAAAGGTGAATGCATGGGATGTAGATGGGAAGGATGGATGTCTGTTAACCAGAGGATGGGTAAGGATTCTTATTACACACGAGGAAGGTATTAGGCACCCTGGTACGCCTGAGAAACTCGGTCTTTCTAGCCTAAATCGCTTACTAAGGTTGAATGATTGTTTGCTAAGCCTAGATCATGCTCTAAACATGCTAATATGAATGCCTAGACAAAACTAGATGGATGTGCATGATGATATGCAAAAATTGCGAAGAAATCCACATAAAACAGATAAACGACGACATGTGAGAAAAATCACTTAAAATGACGATGTTATTGAACCGGTTGCTTAAGGAAACCCATGTGGATGTCAAAAGATGAGCAACAAAGTCAACCTAGATCCTTGAAATCGTGAAAAGGTCATGAAAATCGAAAAGGACAAGATAAACTGCAAACGCGCCAGTGTGGGCCTCTCGGTCAGTTCATGTACACCCTTGGGTGACGAAAATCCAAATTAAATCAAAAACCCAAAGCACGAGATTTAATAGAGTCCAATCTAATTCAAGGCAAGAGATTTCGAAAACACAGAGAAATCGAAAAAATGGAAATACAGGAAAAGACACAAACTCACTTAAAATGAGGGATCGATGAGTAAATGTGTTGAAAACCAAATGAAAAGGATAAACAAGTGCCTAAATGTGTAAAAAGTGTCAAAGGATGGCTTGGACTAGGATTAGGAAAGGCTAAGTTCAAAATTAAAATGCATACACATGGATTGAAGACATAGGGGTAATTTGGTCATTTTCATGATTGGATGTGATAAATGCAAACACAGGGATAGTGCATGGACTAAAATGTGTACAAAACATTTAGAAAATGTTATTTGCAAGGAAAACATGGAAAGAAATACAGTTACATGACGTAAGCACAATAAAAGACAAACGTAGGGTTTAAAACGCAAAATTCACTAAAGGAATGAGGATCTGGATGAAAATTACATTCACGGTTCCCGTTCTAGCATGCAAATGATCGGCCCAATGTTAATGTAGCACTGAGATGTGAAAATTGCACTTAGGTAATTTCCTAAAAATTCAGGGTCTAAGGTGCAAAATTCGCACATAGGTGGAAATGTGGTTAAAATGTGAAACAAAACTCTGTTCATTGTGAAAATCATGGTGTCAAAGTGGAATTTATGATAAAAATAAAAAGAAATGCCATAAATGAAAGATAACAAAAGTATGCAAGAAATCGTTCTGAAACCCTAAAGGATGGATTAAAATTGATCTAAGGGCCTATATGCAAATTGACTACACAGGAATCGTTTATTATGAAGTTAAGGACTTGTGTGCAAAAATCCAGGAGGCTGAGAATAATAAAAAAATGGGATTTTATGTGGGCCAGTGTAATTATGAAGTTTCTTGAGGTATAAAATGCAAAAGTCACAGTGTAAACTCATTTTTTAAAGTTCTAGGAGTTAAATGCAAATTTTCAGGACCAAACTGTGAAGAGAAATCAGCTTTTATGATGAATCAGTGTCATTTTTATAGAATTCAGGGTTCTGATTGTAAATTTCGCATAAAAAAAGTATTTCAGGAGACTTCAAGGGCCTAAATGCAAATTTTCAGGATTTAAATGTGATCAAACTCAATTTAACGATAATCAGTGTAATTTTTAGAATATTCAGGGTTCAGAATGTAAATTTCACTGATAAAGAGCATTTCAAAAACTTCAGGGGCCTAAATGTAAATCCTTTGGACTCAAATGTAGAGAAAGTTTGATTTTTATGATGGCCAGTGTGATTTTTAAATATTTCAGGGTTCTGAAGGCAAATTTATAGAGGACATTCGTTTTAAAGAGTTTTTGGATCTAAATGCAAATTTGCTTAGGACAAAGAGAATATGGATGCAGGGGTTTAATGGTGATAAAATATGCATAATAGGACTAAAAATGCAAACTAAAAGTAACAGGAAAAAACAATGCAATTTTTACAAGGATGGTAAAACAACAACAGAATATCTGAAATGACATGGGCTTAAATGCAAACAAACATGCATGAATAAAATTAACAAATAAAATAACAAAAAGAAATAGGGTAAAGAGTGCAATATTTACACTAATAATGAAGAACTGAAAGGTTATTCAAAATATCGGGGACCTAAGCATAAATAAAAGGACTTAACTATGATAAATAAGGATTTAAATGCAAATATCCTAAAACTAAGGGGAACAAAATTAAATAAACCAAAAAAAACGTTGGCCACTGGCGATTCGAAGATCGCCGACGGTAGAGGGCTGGGAAGGCCATCCAAGGCCTCCCCGGAGGTAGATCCCTCATCGGAGGGTGAGAAAAGCAAGAAGGAGAGGAGAATGAGAAATCCACCGGCGTTGATGATCCATCCATCGGTTTAAACGGTGGGTCGACGTCTTCCCCAACCGTTCTTCTCCGACGACGGCGAGCTCCACGAACGGCGATCACGCAGACGTCCAAGCAGTGGGCTAAGGGTCCAAGAGGCTTGGAGGAGATGCGATGGAGCTCCTCGAGGTGTCGGGCGTGGTTGTGGTGGCCCGAGGCGTGCTGCCCATCCCAGACTCCGGCGAGACTTGCAACGGCGGTGGGGACGGTGCTCCAAGGCTTGAAATGGTGATGTGGGCGCTTGGGGGGAAGTCACGGTGGTACGGCGGGGCTTCTCGATGCGACGGTAGGGAGTGATAATGTCTGAAAGGGGGTATGGCGCTCTCCTTGTCTCGAAGCTGGCGACGACTTGCGAGTGACGTCGGCGGTGGCTGTGGCGGCACGGGCGTGATCGGAACAGCTCCTGGGGACCGCGAGGAAGCTTCCCAGTGGGTTGGCTGGGATTGAATGCGACTGAAGTGCCCTGTCCATCCCTCACTTCGACAATGGGTGCAGGCGGCGGCGATGGGACGTGAGCGGTCTTCGGGTGGCCAGAGGGCTCTCTCCAGAGCATGGACACTCTGGGAGGAAGAGAAAGGAGAAGGAGAGGCGTCCCAGAAGGCCTCTCCTTGATCCAGAGGCCAGGGGTGCCTCACCGGTGGTGGTGAACCCACCACCGGAGACAGGACAGCGGCGCTCAGGGGCTCTGCTCCGCCGTGGCTAGTTCCTAGGAATCCAAGGGGACCTAAAAAAGGCTACCCTGAATTGAAGTAGATGGAGAGAAGATTACCTGGTGTGCGGGATGTCCTCTCCAACGTTGTGGGTTGGCGGTGGCCTTTGGATGTAGCTTTGGCGAAGCTCTGGCTGGGGCTCTGGAGGCTTGGGAAGGTTGCTCGTGCTCTGGGTTCCGAGTGGGCAGAGGGCTGTGTTGGTGGAGAGGTTTTCGTCTTGGGTGAGACTAGGGTCCGATCCCCCTCGTTTGACGACAGTGTTGGGTGTTTTGAGCTCCGGCAGAGCTCTTCCACACCGTCGATCCTCCTCGCAAAGGCTGAACGCCATTGGATGGAGGGCCCCCCGGAAGAGGAAGGCTCGGAGATCACTCGCCGAGAAATCCGGAATTGACTGTCGGAGATCTCACCGGAGAAGAAGGAATCGCCGGAGATGGCTCAACGGAATTATTTTTGGGTTTTTGTATAGTTTTCTGGTTTAAGGATTTTTGGGCCTATTGGGCTTACGAATGGGCTAAGGTTTGTTTTTTTTCTTTGTTTTTAATTTTTCTTTTGCTGTGTAATTTGAACTTAGGATTAATTTGATTTTTTGTGATTTGATTTGAGGATTTGGGTTGATTAATTGTGTTTTAATTTTTTTTTAAGTTGATTAAGGTTTTATTTGATGATTTAAATTTAATTAAATGATTTGTTTTGATTTTAAATGGATTAAATTGTTTTCTCTTGATTTTTTGGTTTTGGATTTATTTGAATTAATTTCTAATTTTGATTTGGTTGGTTTAAAATTTGAATTTGATTAGATTAAACTTAGATTTCATTAGTCTTGATTTAATTAAGTATTTTACTTGATTTAATTAAGTATTTTATTTAGGTTTTGATTTAGGGTTTTGTTTTCTTTTATTTTTGGAATTTTCATGGATTTTAGGGTTTTAATTCTAAGTTTTTAATTAGAGTTTTGTGATTTAAATGTGATTATTAATTTTGGATTTAGGGTTTTATCGATTGATTTGAGATTAGGGTTTTGAGTTTTAATTAGAGTTTATTTAAGGATTTTTGGATTAATTAGGGTTTTTATTGGGTTTCAAGTGGAATTAGGGTTTTACTTGGTTACTTAGGGTTTTCTTGGATTTTTAAATGGACTTAGGTTTTCCTTGGATTTCAATGGATTTTACTTGATTAGGGTTTTATTTGTTTGATTAATTAGTTTTTAAGTGGATTTAATTTAATTTGTTTGGCTTTAAGTTTAATTGGGTTAGAGTGGGCTAGTGTGGGTCTGATTGGGTTTGTGTAGGCTAGGGTTTTGGTGGTCGCAACTAGAGCGTCAACCGGAGAAGCCTACTGCCAAATGACCTCAAAATTGGGGTGTCTACAGATGCCCCTCCCTGAGCGAGGTCGAGGGACGAATGGAACCAAGACCGATGCTCAGGGTTGACAGGACACCCCACTTGTGTCCGTGGGAGAGTGGCATTTGCTGTGAGGCCGTGAGCCACTTATTCGACGGATGCACCGAAAAGTCATGACTCGAGACCCATGCAGGATGCAAATGCAAAGGACGACCCTGATGCTATGTAAGGTATGAGGATGATGCCGAAAGTGAGTGGGTAGCTCAGCTCTCGAAAGGGAGCATGAGGGACTTCTCGAATCGCGCCAAAGTGTGCCCGGACAAGTCTGCCAGACTCATTGGCTTAGGGCAAACCTAGCGAAATGACGTACCATCTGGCCCAGGAAGATGCCTGGCAAGATGTCGAACTTGCCGTCCGAGGGATAGAATGATGACAGATGTCAAGGGGGGATCAGCCCATAAGAAGGGGCATCAGATAAGACTATCAAACCTACAAGCTAAAGGATAGGACATGGTAAGTTGACGGACCTACCGACCGGATAGTTTGGGTTATCAGCCTGAGGAAAGGGGCAAACAGAGTAAGTGGGGAATTCAATAAAAGGGTGACACTGAGATCCATTCGCCTAAAGCGAATCCCGAAAGGGGTCACCTAGATCTCGCTAGAGGCCCAGAAAAAGAGTTGAAATGGGACTTGTCTGTTATGGAGCAAGTCCACCAAAGATGGCACCAAGATTCGTCCGCTCGAAGTGAATCTGGGATGGGATAATCTAGACCTCACCCGAGACCCAGACAAAGCTGGAAATATGTGGGACTTGTCCATCATGGAGCGAGTCCAACAAGAGAGATACCGAGATTCGTCCTCCCGGAGCGAATCACGGAAGGTATAATCTAGACCTCGCCCGAGGCCTAGATAGAGCTGAAAGTATGTGGGACTTGTCATCCTGGAGCAAGTCCAACAAGGATACCGAGATTCGTCCGCCCGGAGCGAATCAAGGAAGGGATAATCTAGACCTCGCTCGAGAACTAGACAAAGCCGAAAGTATGTAGGACTTGTCCATCCTGGAGCAAGTCCAACAAGGATACCGAGATTCATCTACATGGAGCGAATCAAGGAAGGGATAATCTAAACCTCGCCCGAGGCCTAGACAAACCTGGAAATAAGTGAAACTCGTCCATCATGGAGTGAGTCCAACAAGAGAGATACCGATATTCGTCTGCCCGGAGCGAATCAAGGAAGGGATAATCTAGACCTCGCCCGAGGCCTAGACAGAGCTGAAAATATGTGGGACTTGTCCATCCTGGAGCAAGTCCAACAAGGATACTGAGATTCGTTCACCCGGAGCCAATCAAGGAAGGGATAATCTAGACCTCACCTGAGGCCTTGACAAAGCCGAAAGGATGTGGGACTTGTCCATCATAGAGCAAGTTCAACAAGGATACCAAGATTCATCCGCCCGGGGCGAATCAAGGAAGGGATAATCTAGACCTCGCCCGAGGCCTAGACAAAGCTGAAATAAGTGGATCTCGTCCATCATGGAGCGAGTCCAACAAGAATACCAAGATTCGTCCACCCGGAGCGAATCAAGGAAGGAATAATCTTGAACTCGCCCGAGGCCTAGACAAAGTAGGAAATAAGTAGGACTTGTCCATCCTGGAGCAAGTCCAACAAGGATACCTAGATTCGTCTGCCTGGAGCGAATCAAGGAAGGGATAATCTAGACCTCGCACGAGGCCTAGACAAAGTCGTAAATATGTGGGACTTGTCCATCTTGGAGCAAGTCCAACAAGGATACCAAGATTCGTTCGCCCAGAGCGAATCAACGAAGGGATAATCTAGACCTCGCCCAAGGCCTAGACAAAGCTAAAATAAGTGGAACTCGTCCATCATGGAGCGAGTCCAACAAGAATGATACTGAGATTCGTCCGCCCGGAGCGAATCAAGGAAGGGATAATCTAGACCTCGCCCGAGGCCTAGATAGAGCTGAAATATGAGGGACTTGTCCTTCATGGATCAAGTCTGACATGGATGGATTGGATTCCGCATGCCTAGTGCGGAAAGCTGAAACGACCTCGTCCGAGTGGAGGAAGATTGAAACGAGAGGTCACAGGATTGTACCATGCCTGGTACAGAAGTCAATGTTGGCTTCATTTGTCCAAGTTTAGGCACCAAAACGAAATTCTCGACTGTTAGCTGGGTAGTCCCCAGCGCCAAATTGACAGGTAGAAAATGGCAGCGGTTTGGACTGATAGAGCGCTCGTTGTTGCAGCAGCGATTTCCACTTCAATCACAAGCATCTGAATAAATTGGCAAATGGACTCTAATGGCTTGGCTGTTTCAACATGCAATGAACCGAATGGCAGAGCACGAAAGTTAGGAGTCTGTGTCATCTCTGGATCTTTTAGAGTCTCTGGCTTTGGGAAATGGTATATGGCTTAGTGAGGCTCCACAGATCGACTAGGTTTTCTCAGCTCCACCCTTTAGAATTTTGTACCTGTTGCTGTGCTGCTTGATGGATGGTTTACTTGCAGGGACGTTCGAAAAGAGGCATGCTTTATGTATTTGATCGCTTTGTACCTTGCTCATCCTCTTTTGAAAGATAGTGGTCGCACCCTCTGATTTGACAGTAAAAGCTTGGACATGTATGTGGCAAAAGTTTCGGCTCGATGCATCCACATACGAGGTAACTGGCATGCTTTTTGGTGGATTATGGGGTTTTCAACCATTGAAGCAGCTGATATGCCCTTGGTCGAGAGTGTGTTGCAGCGGATTCGCGCGCCTTACCAAAAGGTAGCTGGCATGCCTTTCCCCTGGTAACAAGAGGATAATAACGAAAGGCAGCTGACATGCCCTTGACATTGGGGATAAGGATGTTGCTAAAAGGAAGGAATAGAGCAAGCTAAAGCTTGGATAGCTAGTCTTGCCAATGGCGGTCTACCAGAAAACACTTGCTGGTGGGCGCATTCTGAATCATGACTGCCTTGCTTGCTCGCTGTGTGACTGCTCTGTCTTGTTCACTGGATGTTGGCTGATCTGGATAAATTGCTCCTCGGGTTCTTTGCTGATATGAGGCATTAAGCTGGATAAGGGTTTCACGAGGGCATTGTTTCCTCCTCGAAGAAGATGGACTTGTTGGATGTTTCTGACATATCCTCAGGTTCACTGTAGTGTCATTGGCTGACTTCTGGAGAGCTTGAC
>JAMKQA010249350.1:0-12100 GCA_024699735.1 Posidonia australis | reverse complement strand
TTTCCTTGTCTTCCATAATAGATTAGGTGGCGACTCCGTTTTATTTTGCTTTTTCGACGTGATTTTGCCGACCGATTTCGCATTCATTTGTGGAATCTCCTCGTCGACATGGTTACAGACACGTTGAGCTTCGTCATTGACGAAGTTGAAGCATTGATCTGGAACTTCCTCTGATGAGGAGCTGACTTCCTTCGTGGCTTTCCATTTGGGGCCGGCGGTACAAATTTTTCTGGGTGCCATGTGAGAGGAAGAAGGGGGTTGAGTGAGCACAAGTATGTGAGGAAGAAGACGGACACCTTTTTCGTGATGATTAGTCGTCTGGAGCCGAGGTCGGAAGAGGAGGAGAGTCGTTTGGGCAGTCGGAGGAGGAGAATGAGTCGAAACCCTAAGTTTGGTATAAATAAGTCAACGAAAACGCCATTCAGAAAAACAATCGGTAGACCGATATATCACGAAACTGTTACAAAACAGTACCCCGAACTTTTTGGTAGACCGAATCAGGGAAAATCGGTAGATTGGCAGAAAAATCAGTAGTCCGAAAAATGAATTTATAATTTTTGAAACAGGAGTTTACGATAGCCCGATACATTTTGGTAGCCTGATTCAGGGAAAAACGGTAGATTGACAGTAAAATCGATAGTCCAGAAAATAAATTTATAATGTTCGAAACAAGGGTTTTCGGTAGCCTGGAACATTTTGGTAGTCTGATTCAGGGGAAAACAGTAGATTGGTAGTAAAATCGGTAGTCCAGAAAATGTAAGCTACATTTTTGGGACAGGGGATTTCGATAGCTCGGATCAAATCGACAGATTGAATTAGGGTTGAACTAATAAAACTGACAGAATATTAGTAGACCGAATTTTTTCAGTGTACCGAAACAAGGATTTTCGATTGTCCGAGATATAATCAGAAAATTAGACCTCAGAGAGAATCGGTGTTCCGATAAATATCGATAGACCGATATAGAGAAATTCGATATACCGAACATATTCGATGTACTGAAAATATTATTTTCCCAAATATTTATATTATATCTGATAGTTTACAAATACCTAAATCTCTTCTAATTTTAATAAATTGTGTTCATCAAGAGGTTTTGTAAAAATGTCTGTCACTTGTTCCTTAGTTGGAATAAATTCTAATTTAATATCATTTTTAAGAGCATGGTCTCTTAAGAGCATGGTCTCTTAAGAAATGATGTCTTATATCTATGTGTTTGGTCCTAGAGTGGTGAACTGGATTTTTGGATAGATTAATTGCACTTGTGTTATCACAAAAAATTAGAGTTGTGGATAATGTTATACCATAGTCTTTTAGAGTTTGTTTCATCCATAAAATTTAGGCACAACAACAACCAGCTGCAATGTATTCAGACTCCGTTGTTGAAAATGCGACACTATTTTGTTTTTTACTAAACCATGATACTAAGGAGTGTCCTATAAATTGACATGAGCTACTAATACTTTTTCTATCTGTTCTACATAAAATATAATCGACATCACTATATCCTAGTAGTTCTAAGCTAGAGTTTCTGGGATAATATAATCCATAATTAACAGCCTTCAGGTGGGATTCCATAGGTGAGGCTTGAAATCTTGCACATAGGCATATGCTAAACATTATGTCTGGTCGACTAGCTGTTAAGTATAAAAGAGATCCAATCATTCTTCTATTTAGTTTTTGATCTACTTTTTGACAATTCTCATCTTTCTCCAACTTAGTGGAAGTACTTATGGGTATCTTATCTATTTTGCTACGGTCCATACCAAATTTCTTTAATAATTCCTTAGTGTATTTTTCTTAGTTTATAAATATTCCTTCATTACTTTATTTTACTTGTAAACCTAGAAAAAAAGTCAATTCTCCCATCATACTTCTTTCAAATTCTTTTTGCATACTCATTGAAAAATCTTTGTATAGATTTTCATTTGTCGATCCAAAAATGATATCATCAACATATACTTAAATGATTAAAATGTCATTATCTAACTTCTTTATGAACAAGGTCGAGTCAATAGCACCAATCGAAAACTCTTAATCAAGAAAGAATTTCCTTAATCTTTCATACTAAGCCCTAGGTGCTTACTTTAGTCCATATAGTGCTTTGTTTATTTTGTAAACATGATTTGGATAAAGTTCATCTTCAAAACCAGAAGGTTGTTTGACATATACTTCTTCTTCAATAATATCATTTAGAAAAGCACTTTTCACATCCATTTGAAAGAGTTTAAACTCTAGATAACTAGTATATGCTAATAACATTCTAATTGATTCTGATCTAGCTACAAGAACATAGGTTTCATCGAAATCGATGCCTTCATCTTAATTATAACCTTGAATTACTAGCCTAGCATTATTCCTAACTACATCTCCAGATTCATCTAGTTTGTTTCTAAAAATCCATTTTGTTCCAATGACTTGTTGTTTCTCAGGTTATGGAACCAAATTCCATACATTATTTCTTTCAAATTGATTTAGTTCTTCGTGTATTGCATTTACCCAATATTCATCATCACAAGCTTTAGTTACATTTTTAGACTCAATAGATGAAATAAAGGCGTAAGTGCCACATTCATTTTCAAGTTTGGATATAGTAATAATCCCATTGGAGACCTCACCAACGACAAGTTCTTTAGGGTGACTAGGCATATATTGCCACGATTTTGGATTTTTTTATAGGTTTTTCTATAATTTGATTTGTTTGATCGTTATTTGTGTTAATATAATTAAATTCGGGTTCTTCTTCTATATAATTTATTTTAGTTATATTTTCATCAAAATCTACATGCATGGGCTCTTCTATAGTTAATGTTCTCTTATTATAAATTCTATTTGCTTTGCTTCTTGTAGAATGTCCTACAAGAATACATTCATCAGATTTAGAGTTAAATTTATCCAAATTATCTTTAGTATTAAGAATGAAACATTTGCAATAAAAAACCTTAAAATAAGAAATTCTTAGAACTTTTTCAAACCGCAACTCAAAGAGAGTTTTGTTAAAATAGGTCTAAGAGAGATGCAATTTAAAATGTAACAAGCGGTGTTTACGGCTTCAGTCTAAATATACTTTGGTAAATTTTTTTCACAAAACATTGTCCTTGCCATTTCTTGTAAAGTTCTATTTTCCTTTTCAACTATTCCATTTTGTGAATGAGCTCTACGAAACGAAAAATCATATATAAAACCATTTTCTTCATAAAATATTTCAAAATTTTCATTTTCAAATTCCCCACCATAATCACTTCTTATTCTAATTATTTTCAATCCTTTTTCATTTTGTTTTTTCTTGAAAAATTTTCAAAATTCAGAAAATACATCATTTTTATTTGCCAAAAACAAAATCCAAGTGAATCTCGAAAAATTATGAACTAATACAAAAGCATATCTTTTCCCACCAAAACTTAATGTCTTACTAAGACCAAATAAATTCATGTGAATGAGTTGAAGTGGTTTAGTAGTGGAAATACAATCTTTTGCCTTGAATGAGGTTTTAGATTGTTTTCCAAATTGACAAGCATCACATAGTTTGTCTTTTTGAAAATCTAGTTTCGGTAAACCAACAACACTTTCATTTTTAGAAATTTTGGATAATTGACTCATGCTAGCATGAACAAGTCGTCTATGCCAAAGTCATTTATCATCATCTGTAGATGCAAGGCATAACCTAGATTCATAGGATATATTTATTTTATATACATTATTTTTCCTAACTTCGACAAATAATATTTTACTAGTGGTAGAATCAATCATGAGACATTTTTTTTGTCAAAGATAACTTTATATCATTTATCACATAATTGACTAATACTTAGGAGATTGTGTTTTAATCCATCTACAAATAAGACATTTTCAATAAAAGGTTTATCAAAATTACCGACATGGCCAATTCCAATAATTTTCCCTTTTGCATTGTCTTCAAATGTCATCGATCCATCTTCCTTGGCGGTATATGAGTATAATAGATCAAGTTCTCCTATCATATGCTTTAAGCATCCACTATCAAGGATCCATTTGGATTTCATCCTGCATTACAAGAAGGAAGAGATGATTTGATACCTACATCATTTTGGGTCCAAGTTTGTTAGTTTTTTGAACCCAATAATTTCCTTTTGGGGTCCTCCTTTTCTTCATCACAAACACATACTTTTCATTTGGTTCATTTTGAACAATTCATATTTGTGTACTAACATATTTATTTTAGTTTCTTTTACTTGATTAGTTCTTTCATGAGTGACTTGTAGGACATGCCATGCTTTAAGAGAGGATTTACAATTTGAAATTTTATTGAATTGTTCTTGATTTACCGCACAAAACAAAATATTTAGTGCTTTTGTATCTAGTTAAAGTAGTTTTTTCTTCATTGCTCCATTCTTAATAACATTGAGAACTTAAAGTGAATCCATTTACAACTATATCCCATAATTCAAAATTAATAGATTTTAGATAGATTATCATTCTATGCTTCCAATAGCTATAATTTAATCCATCAAAAAAAGGAGGCCTATTTATGCTTTACCCTTCTATAATGTTACGGGATGAGAAAGAAGCCATCTAGTAGACAATTAGTCTATATCTAGATAATTCGCTCTGATACCAATTGTAGAATACTTAGACTTCTCTAGAGGATGGTGAATAGAGAATTTGTAAGTTTTAGTTTAATTTTAACTTTCTATAAGCAAATAATAAAAAGGACGAAGATGCAATTACACAATAAAGGTAAACAACAATAACAAGTGCTCAGATATTTATACTGGTTCGGCCAATCCCGGTCTAGTCCACTCCTCAAGTTCCCCACTTGAAATTTCCTTTTTTACTTAATATCAAACGAGTTACAAGTAACAATTACTTTACATGTGTCACAATTGGCGATCCCTTCTCTTATTTGGAGAAGAACTTAATGAACCTTGATCATAATAGTAACTCTTACAAACTCTTATGATCTTTCAACACTTGCCAAACTTAATGCAATGAGAAAGAAAGCTCAGGATGACTAGGGAGGATGCAAAGGATGGGATTTTAGCTCAAGACTTGGAACACTAGAAGTATGATAGCTGTGAATGATTGTTGTGTGTTCTAAGGTGTCATAAGGTCAAGATTTATAGTGTTGAGCTCAACTCTAAGTGTGTCTAACAACTAGAAAATCTTTTACCAACTGATAGAAGATTTGGTACGTTGAATTCGTCGGTCAACCGAAATTTGCAACGATCGAGTAATTCAGTATACCGAAATAATTTGGTTGACCGAAGACTGTTTTAGCACCACCCGTTCAGAAAATAGTTACCAGTAAATCCTAATTTTATGTTTTTGGTATGCCAAAAGATTTCGATATGCCGTTTTTAGGCTCATTTCAAACCTTTTTCTTTTAATCTTTTTAAGGGTATACTATTGGGTTTTCTTATTTTTCTAGGATGATGACTTATGATGGGAAATTATTACATTCGAGGGGATTACATCAAGGAAAAATAAAATTACATCAATTTATGTGAATGACAATATTACCCCTTGAGTCCTTTATTCGCCTTTCTTCATTTCTTCTAGTCTTTTCCTTTGGAGTTTGGCTTGTGCCTTGTATGACTTGTCTTGGAGGCCTTGTATTGTTTCTTCATGCATGTCCTTTAGATTATTCTTACACAATTGAAAATATTTGTAGAGTCCATATTTTTATCATCAAAATAAATAGATAATACCATTTTTCAACACTATCTATGTCGAACATTTAACTTAAATTTTGTAGGTTTTAAAATATGTTGTGCACATATATGTCTAAATTTTTGATATCTTTTAGCTGATGTTTGAGTAAATAAAACATATGGTATTATATTTTCTATATAAGGCCTAATGCATTCTATACCATCTTGTACAATTAGATTTAAAATGTAACAACAACACCTACAATGAAATAATTCACTATTTAATGTTGGTCTTATATTTCTTTTTAATAATTCTATTGCAACATTATTATTAGAAGCATTATCAAAATATATTATATTAATTTTAAATAATATGTTATATTCTTTAGTAATATATTCTATCATATTTGTTATAGTTTTACCAGTGTATGGATGATCAAATACTTTAAAAGTAATTAATATTTTTTGTAACTTTTATTCTATATCTATTCAATGTGCAGTTAAACACAAGTATGGAAAATTATTAGGACCAGCCCAAACATCACATGTTATTGATATTTTACATAATAAACTAAAAAATATTCCAATTAAATCTTGTTTATTTTTTTTAAATATTTTATAAATTATATTTTTTGTTGTATTTTTAGAAAAATCTTTAAATTGTGGATTCAAATAATTTTGTACACATAATTCAAAATTTTTATTTTCAGAAAAAGAAAAAGGTTGTTCGTCTTGTACTATAAATTTTATTATACCTTCTTTTGTTTCTTCTATATTATATTTCCAATTTACAATACCACTAGAATCTACATGTGATTTAGATTATTTTAAATCAATGTTATCATCTTTATTATGTTTAGCTATACATTTTTGTAAATACCTAGTTATATGATCTATACCCCTTCCATTAAGACATGTGTATCTTGTACTACAATAATTACAATAACACTTACTTTTATCTACAGTGTTTATAGTTACATGCTTTTAAATCCAAGAACTTTATTTCCTAGGCTTCTTAGAGGTTGTGGAATATGTTGGGTTGGTTTGGGATTAGTTTGATTTCTAACTAGGGATATAATCATAGCTACCAATATTTTCTATTTTAATAAATAAAAAATTGATCATAAAAGAAAAACCCTTAACCTACGAAACCCGAAACCCAAAATCCAAAAATGAAGGGATTAGAAGTAAATAATTTGGAAGGATTAAAAAAGAGTAAAAATTGAAATATTCACTTAAACAGAGAGTGAAAATTGAGAAAGTGGAAATTGAGAGAGTAGGAATTGTAGACAGTAGAAATTACAGTCGAAAAGAGAAGAGCGAATTATGTTGTATGAAAATGAATGGGTTAAGGGAATTATTTAAAGTTGAAAAGAGGAGAAGGAAAAGAAAAAAAAATGAATGCAACGTTCACTGTTCTGAACATTGCAAATGCAACGTTCGAGATTTGCAACGTCTCTTTTTTTTTTTTCTTCCTCAGGGCTGACCTGACCCAGCCGGGGCCTAAGCCTGGCATGGCCCGACTATAGTTGACGAGCCAGCCTGGACTTATAGCCCTGGGTTAGCCGAGCTGAGCCCATCCATGGCCTAAGGTGAGCCTGGGTTGGTACAGACTAGTGTAAATTTTTTTTGGGAATGGCCCTTTTTTTCCGAGGTTTGGTCGGACGTTCAAGGACTAATTCGACTTGATTTCCATGTCTAATCATGTATATAGTCTTGTATTATTGAATATAGTATCAAATAATATATGTTATGATGTTGTATGTAAAGGCAACAGGAAAAAGATGAATTAACATTGTGTATAGAGGAGACCTTACAATGTTGAAAAGTGATCTCATCGTTATCTTTTCCTTAGACATTAGTAGATGCAAGTGCACAACCGAGCAAGATTGTACTCTTCAAATGATTTTCTCTTTTCTTATCTTACGTCTGTCTTCTTTGTCTCTTAGGAGCGTATATCTCACATTTATATCTTTGGATCTTGATGTCTCTAAATCTCAATATCTCCAAATAAAGGTTGGTCTCTCTGAATCTCAATGTCTCATAATCTTGATCCTCTTGATGTAGGTTGGTTCCTTTCAACAAAGGTGGGGTCGTTATTTATAGGGAAACCATTTGTCCTAATTTAAATATGAACTTCTTTGAATTTTAAGTTCAAAATATCCAAGAATAGTATATTTCAACGATATTTTCTGTCTTTCAAAATAATTCTATGTTATATGTGCACGTTGGAATTTGTTGGAGTATCCTCTATCATATTATTGGATTAGTCAGATGATCTTCTTTTAGATCTTCTATTGGTATAAGATAAAAGGATTTAAATTTACAATTAAAAATTAGTTTTGAATTAGGATTATAATTATTATTATAATTGGTATGTTATAATTGGTATAAAATCATTGTGGCTCACCTTCATTTTGAATTAAAAGACTAATCTGATCATCCATGATAATCACTTTGTTATTATTTATTTGTGATACAAAATAAAATTTTAAATATTAAAATAACTAATCGAGGATTGTAGTTGATACATTATAAGATCCAGTTACGATTGATTATGGAAATCAAAATTCAAAAATATAAAAATTTATTATTTTACTCCTCATTTGTTTTTATTACCATTAATAATTATCAATGGACAAAAATGACATTTTTTATTAAGAAAACATATTGGATGCTATAGGACGACATAGGTTACCTTTTTAAGTTTTCGGTACATTAAAATTGGAAAGTAAATTTTTGATAGGAAAGTACTTAATTATCTTTAATTCTAGACTTAAATAAAAAGGAAAGAAAGAGATATTTTAGGACTTTCATCAAAGTCTGGTGCATAGGACAATGTGTTCGGTTAATATAATAGATTATTCCATGATCGTTTTCAACAACTTCTCAAAATCATTCTCGTGAAACATTATGATGTTGGTAGTCTGTTTCATTCATTTGTCTTTTTTACCATAATCATCTGATATATATGCCGTTTGATCAGATACCATCTAATGATCATTTTTATAACTTTTAACAAACAATCCAACAATAATCTCATAAATCAACACATATGTCATTCTTAATGTCCTGTACACCATCTCATGTATTATTCCTGTAAGTAATTTGTTTTCCTTGTGAGGGGTTGGTGATCTTGCAATTAATTCTGACGAAGGTGGTTGTTAATATTTAAGGAAAGAACTTCTAACTTTATTCTTTCACTTCTTCTTGCAATCAATACTAGTTATCCATGGGTATGGTAGTTTTTCTTTTTATGTAAATTTCTTGTACTTTTTCTATCACCTTCTTTTAGGGACTCTACTTGTCGAAGCTACAATCGACCAAGAACTACTGCCAAAGAGCAAAAGTGATGCACAACTACTTGTTTGTTGGATCGTCGAAGAAATATGAACTCTATTATGAACTTACTTGCATATTCTCGAAGAAATTTCTTTATGAAAATGAAAGAGAAGAGAGGATGTATCTTAGTTGTGGCAAAGGACCATATTAAATCCACGTAGACTTTTGGGATCGAGATTAGTAAAAGAATTACTGCTCCAGAATGGTTAGTGTTGATCCAAAGTAATGTGCTAATGACTGTATACTAGATTAATAATATAACAAGTAACAAGATTCTGTTGACATTTTAGCAAATAGTGCAAGAGTCGATCTAGAGTTTTTCTGATAGGTATTTTTGTTAGGTTTCAATATGTTATATAATTTTTTGTTAATATTTTTCTAATTAAAACTACAAAACTTTAAAAAGAGTTTTAAAAGACAAATCTATTTAGAACTATTTCTTCAAAAAAGTTTTTTTTTTTTTTTTTAACTTGTAGATTCAAACTGAACCTTAGGAAAAAAAGGGAAACTATTGTCCTCCACAATGTACACCATGGTAAAAGTAAGGAAGTTGAAAAACTTTTTTTTCCCCCATCTCCTCTCCACAAGTTAACTAAAATCTCAATTTTGGTTTGAAATGTCAATAACGTCCTTTCATAAGTTTATAATTTATCAAAACAATACTTTACCAAAATATACTTTATCCTCTTTCCCTTCCCTTCCCTTCCTTTCCTCCCCTTCTCTTTTGGTCAACCATTGTTGCCATTGTCCTCTCTTTCCTTCCCTCTTCTCCTTCGTTTCTCCCCTCTTCCCTTCCTCTCCTTCTCTTTTACTCAATATGTTATACTGCTCCAGAATGGTTAGTGTTGATCCAAAGTAACGTGCTAATGACTGTATACTAGATTAATAATATAACAAGTAACAAGATTCTGTTGACATTTTAGCAAATAGTGCAAGAGTCGATCTAGAGTTTTTCTGATAGGTATTTTTGTTAGGTTTCAATATGTTATATAATTTTTTGTCAATATTTTTCTAATTAAAACTACAAAACTTTAAAAAGAGTTTTAAAAGACAAATCTATTTAGAACTATTTCTTCAAAAAAGTTTTTTTTTTTTTTTAACTTGTAGATTCAAACTGAACCTTAGGGAAAAAAGGGAAACTATTGTCCTCCACAATGTACACCATGGTAAAAGTAAGGAAGTTGAAAATTCAACTTTATTTTTTTCCCCCATCTCCTCTCCACAAGTTAACTAAAATCTCAGTTTTCGTTAGATCATTAGACAATTTTGGTTTGAAATGTCAATAACGTCCTTTCATAAGTTTATAATTTATCAAAACAATACTTTACCAAAATATACTTTATCCTCTTTCCCTTCCCTTCCCTTCCTTTCCTCCCCTTCTCTCTTGGTCAACCATTGTTGCCATTGCCCTCTCTTTCCTTCCCTCTTCTCCTTCGTTTCTCCCCTCTTCCCTTCCTCTCCTTCTCTTTTACTCAACCATCGCCAGTGAAGTGTTGTCGTAGCAGTTATCGTGATCTCTAACGAGCATTTCACCATTGATGTCCACCATCATCACCTTTGTCGAGGGAAAAAGGTAAGTCTTTTCTCCTAGTTACTAAGTCCTTTCTAGGGTTTGCAAGGGGTTTTATGGCAAATTAATGGAATACCAATAGTACTACTAGTAAACAATCTTGACGTCCCTATAGGTTAGTGGGGTGCCTATTGTCCAAAGTTTCCAACATCTCCCTAAAAAAAGATGCTTATTATGCAAAATAACACGTGGAATCTTTCTCTAGCTTCTTTTTAATTCTTCAACAACATTTTCAAGTTGAATCGTGAAAAAATATCACATGTAAACCATATCAGGATGTAACTATTGACATTAATAAATTTTGAGCCTAATACAAGTCCATGAAAAATTGAAGTTTATCAAAATTATTCTCAATATGTACATAACATACTTCCATGAAGACTCGAAAGAAGGCCAACGAGTTGATTCAGCAACATGATAGAGCATGCCAACAAATTCCATCACGTGTATGTAGAGTGGAATTATTTTGAAAAGCAGAAAATATTGTCGAAATATACTACCTTTGGATATTTTAATCTTAAAATTCAAATTTACTCATATTTGAATTAGAACGTGCAACATTCCTATAAATAAAGACCCTCCTCCTTAGTTAAAAGGAGTTCAGAGAAAAAGATCTAAGATATACTTCGATATAAAAATAGAGATAAGAGAAATATTGATTGATGAGTTTTCCAAATGCTCAATTGTTGCACCCATTCGCCCACGTTTGAGAAAAAACTAACAAAGAGAACAACTCTTGAAATGCAAGGTATTTCCTTGCCCTTCCAAAATGGTCACATTATAGGGCGACATATGTGTTTAGATCTCGTATATGATGGAATACCTCCGTTAGGCAGGAGTGATTCCGACGATGGGATTTAAGGCTCTGGCGATGGTCAAGAAGGAGAAGGTCAGTATTATTTATGTGTGTCTGTTTCCTTTGTCTTCTCCTCTATTTATAGGGGACCCTTAACCATCCCTCCGCCCTCCTCCAACGACTCCCCTTTCAGCCGTTTCATTTCCGGCCATAAAAGCCTGGTAACCGCCGTATTCAATACGACCATGAATGGGTGAAACGGTCGTCTGTTTCACCCTTCATTTGAAATGGTCTTCAATGACCATTAATGACAATTACTCACATCTCCCACTTGGTCATGAAGACCATGCACGAGTTCCATGCATAGAAATGTTTTATTTCCACTTCTACTATCTGTGAAGTGTATATTTTAAATTTAAATTTTCCACTCTCACTATTCATGAGAATGTTCTTCTTTTCTATCATCCATGGAAATATTCCTTAATCCCATTAAGTTCACGAACTTAATGAATCTTCCCGCTGGAATTCCTTTTGTCAAAGGATCAACAATCATATCTTCCGTAGGAATATAACTCAATTTTATTTCTCCTTCCTTCACTATATCATGAATATGGTGATAGTGTAAGTTAATATGCTGTCCTCTTGAATTTTTTGCACCACTATGTATAAGACTAATTGCCGCTTGGTTATCACAATACATCTCCATTGGACCATTTATCAAATTGAGATTTAAATCATTTATAAATCTCCTGATTCAAACTG
>JAMKQA010249347.1:0-10815 GCA_024699735.1 Posidonia australis | reverse complement strand
AATATTGTTAATTGTTTGATTAATTATGTAATGTGTATATTGCCATATCCGTTTTTATATCCGATTTTATCCGTATCCGATCCCCTTTTATCCGTTCCGTATCCGTATCCGTTTTTTAAGGATATGGATATGGGGAGAGGTTAGAGATCCGGAGCTGAAGTTAGGAACCCAGAATTCTACAATTCTGCTCTGAGCTAGCTTCTTGCACGAGCTATACCCTCTGTCCAGCAGCATATATTCGCTTTCTGGAGCATTCCCTTGCATCCCAAAAGCATCCTTGGTCCTTCCAAAGCAACAAGGATCTCTTTATCTCTGAAATTTCAAGAATGAACATCTTGAGAGGTAGGCCTTCTACCTTTTCTTTCTTTTCAGTTATATTTTCAGAAAACATGATAAAGCATGCTTAAAATCCTACGTATAGTCTGATTTATTCCATGTTTTATGAGTTTATGATAAACATGTTAGTTCTCTATGCAAAATAATCTCCATGCTAGTCTTTGCTTTCGTTTCTAGCATAAAGCTTGCATAAGTTGTCCTCTTTTATCATTTCTTTGCACATAGCTTTGCCACGCACCTTTATGTTTTTTTTGCACATAGATATATGCTTATGGTCATCGTTTACATGCATTCTGATTGCATTCATCCAGAACATGTCTATGCTTTGGCATTCTGCATGCTTTCATACATGAACCCATCAACTTGTTTTAATTCTAAATGCATGATTTACATGATGATTCTTGATCGTATGCATCCCCATCATGTTTTCAGTTCTTAATAATGGCATGAACCCATCTGCATTAGCACAAATTACCCTTTATATCTGCTGGGGCGGATTCTGGATTAGATTGCAGTCTGATCTAGACTCCCTGGGGCGCACATCTCAGACACACCAGTCCCGCGCACCACTCTAGCGCACCAAGCAGGCGCGCCAGACTGGCCAGAGATCAGATCACTTGCATTAGCATCTTCGCTTGCATGGCTTTACCTGAGATTTTGAGTTTGATTCTTTATGATTGATTCTCCGATATACCCAAGTGTTACCGGCATGCTTTTCAGTCTTGTTCGGATTGTTTTTCGTATGTTTTCTTCATTTCATCATTCAGTTCCAGGCTGAATCTGGTAGGCCGATTGCACCTTACTCCTTTGTGGAGAACCTTGTGCATCAGCCCATGATCCGGTGGCCGGACTGGATCCTGCATCCTTCATCTAGCTTAAATAGGATGGATCTTGTGTGAGGCTACTGGCCCTTGAGCACAAGGTCCATAGTCATTGCATTTGCATCTCTAGCATTTTAATGCATGTTTTCCAAGTTTTACAGAATGATTTCTACTGCATACTTTTCCAGAGTGCATCCTCTGGTGCTTTGACTTTGCATGGCTTTCTGTTTTTGCCTCAGCATACTTTACTGGCCCACACAGACGCACATAGGTGGCGCACCAGTCTGGCGCACAAAACAGGCGCAGTGGTCTGTTTTCAGTAGCACACAGCAGGTTTTCATATGTTTTTGACATGCTTTCTTGACTTGATTCGCTTTTGGGTTTTCTTTGGCTTTCTTCCTTGATGCATTAGGAAGGCACAAATATGTTTTCAGCAGTTTTCCTGCATTTTAGATTGCATTAGGCATGTAGTAAGCAAGGATGATAAATCGCTCCAGATATTAGATCTTTGATCTTATTGTGCAATATTATTGCATTAACACTTGACCCGGCATACGAGCGATATTTCTGAGCATTAGGACACACCCCTACACATCATGCACCTATACTATAAACACCACTCGCATTAGCATGGCATGGCATATCGCCCTCGGGCGTACAGCAAAGGGCTGCAAAGCCGACATTTCATTAGCAAGAGAGAAATCAATAGAAGACCGATTTATCGGGCGTACGAGGGTGACTAACACCTTCGCCGTACGTAATAGGGATCCTTACCCGCATTTCCGGTTTACGTAGCCCCTTTTTTTATTTGTTCTGCATGATTTTTCATGCCATATGGTTTTCCTCGTCTTCCATTTTAATAGACTAGGTGGCGACTCCCGCATTTTGCATTTTTGCATTATTTTATTTTTGCCGTGGCTTTGTCGACCTTTGGCACACACATATTATTTGTTGCCACCCCCAACGGCATGGTTACATCCTGCCTTTTGATGTGATGGATGTTTTCTTTTCACAAGTATCATGCCACGACACTTGCACATGCCATGATCATGCCTTTTGTTTGTTGTTTGCTTGCTTGCGTGCCTTACTTGTGTGTTTTCTTCCCCTTTCGCACTTGACATGCCTAGGAGAGTAGAGATATATTTGTTTCCCCCTTTTGGTTAAAATAAAACACACAAATTCAAAGAACAATTAATAAGGAAAAACTAGAGACCAATTTGAACTCTCCCCCTGGTTAATAAAATTCAAGTAAAAGACACAAAGCATACATACATGATTCATTCATATAAGTGCATGCATTCTTCACCCCAGAGTCCACCTACAGTTTGCGAAGGACAATTCTGGTAACCCGTTCTATGGCTTTGGCGTGGGACGTGTTGCTAGTTTGTCCCCCCTGTCCAGGGTCGTGTCGGTGCTAGTAGAGGGTACAGCTCCATGCTACCGCAGGAGACGAGGCCACCAACGCACCACCCGTTCACTACCTGTGCTTTGGCCAGGATTTAGAGCGGGGACCTTTACTTTCTAGCCAGAGTCGGAGGCCTATTTACCCATGTGTGATCCTGGAGTAGACAACCTTCTAGGAAACACTTAGTTGGTGAGAGAGAGCATGATAGTTGCATCCATATGCATGTGCATCCATGCCACCATAACAACTGCATCTTATTGCTGGTTTTAACGCCAGAAGTTTTCTTTTTCCAGTTAGTAGAGCATGAGTTCCTTAGCCACTGCTCGAGCGTTCTTGCCATGGCTCTCCTGTTTGCGACACATCGTAGCTGATCATCTTTTCCTGAGCTATCCGTCACTTTGACAATAGCGCGTCCTAGGATTCATCCCCTTGTTTGCCATCGTAGCTCGGTTCTCACCTGTTTCTTCCTGCCGCGTTGTTCCCAAGGGCACCTCCTTTGCGGTCCCTCCTGCTCCTACTGTGTCTCCAGCCATTCCATCTGTCCCCTTCGTGCATCACAGAGGTTCTGTCCCCTATCCTGTTGGACACCCCTTGACCCCGGCCAGACTGGAGCCATGCACTGAGTCTACCTCAGTGACCCCAACTCGGGTTCCAGATGTATCACTGAAGGCCTCGCTCCC
The DNA here is from genome assembly GCA_024699735.1 of Posidonia australis. NCBI lineage: Eukaryota > Viridiplantae > Streptophyta > Magnoliopsida > Alismatales > Posidoniaceae > Posidonia > Posidonia australis. The sequence goes on along the minus strand of JAMKQA010249347.1, from coordinate 7,573 downwards.
TCAGGATTCTTTCTCCTTTAGCACTCTGCCTACTATGGTAACATCCCTAACAGGTTCCTTGCCTCTAGGGCAACCTATATCTGTCCTATCTTTGACATCCGAACCTTCGACTATGCCACCTGTCACTATCCCTGAGGGATCTCCTGCCGCTTAGGCAAAGTATCTGTTGGCTCTCGCCCAAAGGATCAAGGGCATGGACTGCGCTATCCAGCCTACTATTGGCACCACTACTCCTGAGGCTCCCCGGCAGCCTGCTCTGGTGTTCTGGGCATCACCTTCAACTCCACCACCTCAGCCTTCACCCCAGCTCCCCACAGCACCCACATTAGGTGTGACACCACTTCCTCAGGCACACCACATCACTGCACAGCATTCAACTCCAGCATCTGGTGGTCAACCCCTCGGGTTGGCAGGAGTGCAGCATCCTCAGAGTTTGCAGTCTAGTGCCGTACCACTACAGCAGCTGTTACTCCCATACTCGGCACCCACTACCACACCACCTTCTGCTCATCCTCCTCCCACAAACCATCAAGTTCAAGCACCTTCATTTCCACAATCACACCCAACACTTTTGCACGGATATGATGGCCATCATGTTGCAACACCAGGTGGCATGACGGTGGACTCGGAGGAGCACATAGGTGCGACCCACACAGCATATGTGGTCATTCCCCTTGTTGCATCACCCTCATCGGCAGCAGCTCCAGATACCCTCCGCGCCAGGGTAGGTGACTTGGAGAGAGCACTTCGACAAGTGTGGGGAGGCGACCGCCAACCCTATGGATGCCGGGACCCCTGTTATTTTCCAGAGGCGACACTCCCACCGCATTTCCAAATCCCAGACTTCGATAAATACAATGGTAGGGGTTGCCCCATTTCACATCTTAGGACATATTGTGGGGATCTCGCTCAGCTCCAGGTTAACGAGAGGCTACTGATCCATCTTTTCCAGAAGAGTCTCACTGGTCCAGCCCTCAAGTCGTTCACGTCGCTTGACATGGGTTCAATCAAGACTTGGAATGGCCTTTCACAGGCGTTCATGGATCAATATGCTTTTAATCTCGACTTAGTCCCAAAGAGGGAGGACCTTGTCGCCACAAGACAAAAACCTCACGAGCCGTTTGGGGAGTACGTCGGCTGCTGGCACACCCTTGCATCACAAGTGAGAGATAGACCCTCCGACGAGGAGTCTATCGAGATCATTATTCAAGGTGCACAGCCAGATGTTGAGGCTCTATTGAGCATTCAGCCTATCACTACTTTTGCATCACTAATTCGGGCTGGCACTCGCGTGGAGAGTTCGCTGAAAGGTGGGAACTTTCCTGCCCTCTCTACGTTCGCCAAGCAAGCCACTTCTTCTAGTAACAACTTCAACAACAACACCGTCAATGCCAGCAATGGCAAGAGGGCAGCCGTCGCTTTCATCAAGCCTTCGGCGAAGCCTACTAGAGTAAGAAGTCAGCCTGATCTGAAACAATTAGCGGTTGCACCTTGCTCTCGACCCACCACACACACACAATCCACCGTCGAACCAGTGCGTCGCACCAGCTCGACAAGGACAGCAACCTAAGAAGAAACGAGGCTGTCGCGTTGAAAGCGACTACACTCTACTAAGTGAGTTGCTGAGCGTTGTTTTTCCTCGTATTGTGTCACTTCTGAGACTCCCAAGTCTATATCCCCCACCAAATACACTCCCACCATGGTACGATGCAAGCGAATACTTTAATTATCACCGAGCCCAGGGGCACTCGACTGATAATTGCTACACTCTGCGGAATGTCGTTCAGACTTTGATTGACAGTGGAACCTTTGTTGTTGGCACAATACCCACATCCATATCTCCATCCTCACCAGCATCCAGGTCAGCACACATTACACATCCACACACCATCGTTGAACCGACGTGTCTCGTTGCATCGGAACAACAAGGGCAGCATCAACGGAAAAAGCAACTTCGCCGTAGGGAAAACAACTTCACCCCACTCGGGGATTCGTTGAGTGACATCTTTCCTAAAGTTGCGTCATTCCTGTGGCTACCGGAGGTTCACCCACCACCAGATCCACTGCCCGGGTGGTATAAGACAAACTTGTTCTGCCAATTCCATCGCACCCATGGACATTCGACAAACAAGTGTCACGCTCTTCGAAATGCTATCCAGGGTTTGATTGACAAGGGAGACATTGTCGTCAACACACAGGGGGCAGCACACACCTACACCTACACCACCACCTCCACGTTCACAAGCACCCCCATGTATATCCTAACATTGTCAATCAACCCCTGCCTGTGCAGAACAACTCAGCAAGCGTTGGGACCTCAAAAATCCATTTCCTTTCTGCTTTCGGGTCTACGACATCCATGATAGACCCCTCTGATCTGATCCATACTATGGGAGAGCCCTCCCCTACACATTTTATCATCTGATTCATGCCGGTTCTGAGTCAGCAATTCACATGATATGGTTGATCGTGAAGGCGGAGCGTACCGCCGCACTGTTGACCACGCACTCTGGGTCACCCATTTGCCTACTCATCTCATCCAACCTCTTGCCTAGAATCTTGTCCAATCTTTTGCTTGGAATTTTGTCGAATCTCTTGTCCAACCCCTTGCCTAGAATCCTGTCTGATCTCTTGTCCAACCTCTTGCCTAGTATCTTGTCCAGCCTCTTGCTCAGCTTCCTATCCAACATCCTATCTAGCCAACCCCACAATATTCCAGGACAGACCCTTGCTCAGTCCCTACCTCTCGATTACACAGGAGCAGTCCTCTGCCATCATCACATCTCCGCTAGAGAAGGGTAAGGTTGATATCTCCATTCGGGATCTCGTCCATACTTCTACAGAACATTGAGAGGACTTCCTCAGGGTCTTTCAGGCAGCTAAATTCTCCCCCACCATAAAATCGTCTGCTCTTGAGAATATGGTGGGCATGATTGCAGAGTCTTATGTCATTTCTTTCTCTAGTAAGGAATCGCCTTCAACAGGAGTTAATCATAACCAGTCCTTGTTCATTACGGCGCAATATCAAAGCTTCTGAATTCCCCTCACTCTGGTGGATAATGGCGCAGGCCTTAACATCTGCCATTTGCGCACAACAAACAAAATCGGATTCAAAGCTGAGCATATCATACCAGCTGTGAAGGGAATGACGGCTTTTGATAACACTCATCACGACGCGCTAAGGGTGCTGGTTATTCCTCTCATCTTAGGGCCTGTAGCCCTCGACATCGAATTCCATTTTGTGGATCTAGAGTCCTCTTTCAATCTCTTGCTTGGGCGCTTTCGGTTGCAAAAGCATCAGATGATCCCCTCGACCCTCCATCGCATGGTTAAGTTCCGCTGAGGCAACAACGTAGTTGTTGTCATGGCGGAAGATCTTGACAAAGAAAAGGTCTAGTCGGTCTCCGCTGTCTCCCTCCAGAACGTCCAATTCAATTCCAAGCCATCCGATGTCAAGTTTCAGGTCAACCGCTTCGAGCCAGTCAGTTACATTCTAGCCCATGAGCGCGTCAGTTACTTGACCGTTCGTTGCAATCCCCTTCGGATGATCGAAAACGTGTGTCGCAAATGGAGATACAAGAAAGGAGCACCACTCCAGCGACACGGCCAAGGAATCTCCGAGCCCATCCAGGCGGAAGAAAAGCAAGAATTCAAGGGACCAGGCTACAAGCGACATCTGCACAGAGACGGATATACGTGCGTCAGAAGGTACAATGAGTTTTTTTTATACTGTCGGACCTCACTAACTTTGTCAGTGTAGGGATACTTGGTCTTAATCAAAACCAGGTCACTATAGAGAAAAAAAAACCAATGTCAAATGATGCAACCACAGCCTCCGTTATCGGCAGTCACTTTGACAGCATCATTCACCGCTCCAACTGCAAGTCCTGTAGTAATAGTCCGACAAGTAATCATGCCAGCAAAACCATCAGTGTAGTCCCCCTAGTCTTGGACGTCACTTACATCAGTCCAACAGTCCGGATAGGTCAGTGGTAAAACAGAGTGCTGCTTAATATTCTGATTGCATCGTGAAAGAAGACGAGACAATCAACAGAGCAATTCAGTTAAATGAGCAAGTCAACGATCTAGAACTATTGTTTCAAGAGCAATTATCAGTATGGACCGAGGACGCAGTCGAGCCTCAAAGGCTGAGGAAAGGAAAGGCTAGGATGTCAGAATTAGAGCCAATAGCCCCCATCAGTAGTTAGACCACTCATCCATCATGGTCCAGGCCGATCAAGCAAGCCTATTCGGGGTGTGCAACAAACCTCGAAGACATGGACAGCGTCGAGCTATCTGAGCTAGTCAGCACATGTTATCTGAAGAAGTACTACCAATGAGCGGAAGGCGTGTATCCTCGCCTTGCAAAGTATCCTTTTGCGCATCATGCCCCATCCACTACTCCATCATGCATGCATATTTCAAAATAATCAGTGATCCAAGTGCATTTAATCCATAGCATTTGTCTTTTTATTCTCATGCACACTCAGTAACTTAAGCATCCATAACTACATCCATCCATGCATAAAGCATTAGCATCTCATCCTGATGACGAGAATCGGAATAGCTAGCTTGCTTGAGAAGGATCGACACCTCTTCAGTTGTCACTACCCAGATGTCTTAGCAAGTGAGGGAGCCACCACCCAAACGTGGTTAGGTGAAATGTCCAAACTCCCATAGGGACTTACACCTCCAGAGGGAGATAAAATGTTAGGAGCGAGCATGAGTGTAAGCCAAAATAGAAAAATAAAAATATCTACAAGGGCAAAAAAAAAAAAAAGAAGACAGAAGTCGAAGACAGAAGCTAGCCCTAACAGAGAGAGACAAGTAGGCCAACTCTAACCCTACCACTTACCTTGGGGAGGAGTCGAAGCGAACATCCCAAAGATCTAAGCAGCCCAAGGGACTAGCCACCCCTTGCATGAAATCCAAGCAGCCCAAGGGACTAGCCACCCCTTGCATAAAAATCCAGCAGACCCCTCCAAATCCGGATGTCCATTACCCCCAAGCGAGGGTTAGAGTGAGCGTACAAGCCTAAGTGGGAGAAAAGAAATATGTCAAAATCCAAAAAAGTAGGTCTAAGTCCCCAAGAGTTTGGCACAAAGCCTAACCTACTGAATAATTCATCCCAGAGAGCCACCAACAGCCTAGAAGTCCGAGTAGTGTCTTGTGAACCGAGGTCTTTTTCTCTTCTCATAACAAGCATGATTAGCGTTCCAAATTCATTCTGAGGGATGACACAACATAACACCATCAGGCTTGCATGCATTGTCACTCATCCACTTTGCAAGGTCTCGCTAGGTCCTAAACCAGGGGCATGTCAGCTACCCCTTAACCAAAGACCTGGCAGAGGCTATCGTACACCAGGGGCATGTCAACTGCCTTTATAGTGATAGCCTTCCCCATCAACCAGGGGCATATCAGCTATCCTGTTGGTTGACCCTTCTTGGGACAGTATCTTCGTCCAGAACATCTTGTCTGCTCCATGGCTCGAGCACAGAAGCGAGGACAACAACAACCATGAGCCTCTAAGATCAGAGCAAAGTTAGAATATCAGTACTCTCCCAGCCAGTAGCCGAGAGCACATTCGATAGTCCGGTGCCAAAGACTAACTCCCCAGAAGCCAGTCAGCAACACGACAGTAAGCCCAGAGTTGTCAGCAATCATCCAGCAAGTCCATCTTATTCAAAGAAGAAATAATGCCCTCGTGAAGCCTTTATCCAGCCGAGCGCTACATATCAGTGCAGAATCAAAGCAATAGTTTATCCGGATCAACTATCATCGTTCTACAGCATCAATAGCATCAAGCAAGCAAGCAAAGCAGTTGTAGTTCAAAGTGCGCCCACAAGCAAGTGTTTCCCAGCAAACTGTCGTTGGCTGAATCAACTATCCAGGCCCCAGTTTTCTTTTGCTCCATTCTTTTAGCAACATCTATAGCATTCTGTATACCAGGGGAATGTCAATTGCTTTTTGGTATTATCCTCTTGATATCAATATCTTGTCAACCGCCCTTTAGGCCATCTACCTTCTGAACCGTCATCGACTGCCTCTCGATCGACGTGTTCGCGTTTCGGATTTTCGAACCATCACCGACTACTTCTCGGATGATGTATTCGTTTATCCACCTTCTGAACCGTCACCTACTGCCTCTTGGTCGACGTGTTCGCTTTTCGCTTTTCGAAAACTAAAAAAAAAATCGATAGCAATATGTATGTAGATATCATTTCGCTAAAATAGAGTTTCGAGCAAAGATTTGGAAATAAGGTTTCATTTTGCTGTAAATACGTAGATAGAACATAAAACACAAAGTTATTTTATGATAAATAGAAATAATCTTAAGTTATTTTCTTCTTACCCGATTATAGAAGCCATTCCATGTCGACGACGATCCATTTTGTTTACTGTAGAATGGAGGAGAAGTCGGTGTCGTCGCAGCTTACCTGAGTAGGTTTCGGTGTCGAAGCCAGAGGTTTATCGCAGATGATCTAGAGGTACAGAATGTTGTTGTCGAAACATCATTCTTCTTCGAGTTTCCTCACAGATTCTTCACTAGAGAAAAAGCTTCTTCGCCCCTTTCAGCGGTTGGGATGGAAGGGATGCTAGGGTGATAAAACATGACATGACAAAGCGACTGGACAAGAACCTTTTCTCTTTTTTTGCGTGAACCAAATGAATGTGTAACACATATTGAGATTTTGAAATTTGTTATGGGGAGATATCGTATCTTTGTTGCATTGCAATGGTTTTTTTTTTGCACGGTAAGGATTTGAAGATGCTAACCATGATCTACGGTTAGGATTATGGGCCTCACTTTCAAATGTGAGGTCAGGCCTTATTAGATAATGTATGTATGTATATGTGTGTGTGTGTGTGTGTGTGTGTGTGTGTGTGTGTGTGTGTGTGCGTGTGTGTAGAAATACATATATAGTATAGAACTATTTCATATATATATATATATATATACATATACATATATATATATATATATATAGGGAACAGATCAGTTAAGGACATGTCCTTAAAAACACTAAAAAAGCCACTAATCTCAACCGTACATCCTAATCTATTAACACATGAAAACTGAAACGGTGGTAACCATAAGCAGCCCGCCAAAACACCCAAAAAACCCGCACTTTTTTTTTTGTTAACCTCACCCGACTCCCACCGATCAAAACCCTCACTCCACCAAATCCCAGAGCGGCGATGGCCTTCGGCACCCCTTCCTCCTCCTTCAGTCACCAAGGGCCATCATCCTCCTCCACCCTCTCCCCCCTGGCTCCCCCTTTCACCGTCGACCGCGGGCGCCCCCGTCTCAACACTTCCCTCGACTATTCCAACCCGATCTTTGCCACCGTTCATCGCCACTTCGCTGGTTCCGCTTCGGTCCGCCCCGACTCTTCCAGCCCCATCCAGCGAACGTACTCCAGCGGTTTCGCTCAAGCTGAGCCCTTTTATCCCCAGTACGGACCTAGACCTGCTACTGGTGCTGGGGTTTCATCTTGCCGTTTAATGAGGGCGGTGGATGGGGTAGTGATGTTGGTAAGGGGAGTTCTTATTGGGTGGATCGTAAGGG